>JAHWFP010208207.1:0-10222 GCA_023313725.1 Lithobius niger | reverse complement strand
TATTTTGTGTATTTACGGTAAGCCCTTACCATTGCGCTGAAAGTGTACCAAGAAGTTTTCGGCTAATAAACCATGTTTCCTACTAGAACACCTCTAAACCCGATTTAGTATGGTACAACATCGGCGCGGCCAGTATAAGCCATGGGAATACGGAATATTTCACTGTGTTACATTTTTAAAAAGGGGGGAGGGCAACTTTAGGAAATTTTTCTGGGAGAATGGGGGGCTTTTAATTAAAAATGTTGTACAGGGTATCTTACCTCGACCAGAAGATGCTATCAAAAAATTATATTTAAAATCCGAGACGTCAACTATCAGAACACCCCTGTTTCTGCCCGATTCTTACAGACAATGACTCTTAATGTTTAGTATTTTAAGAAACAAAGTCCAGGAATATATTTTTTTTAGTTGGGTTTGTCAGCTTTCATTTTGCTTTTATCCACACTGTGGTACAAACAATAGACAAATCTGTTCAATCATTACTTCGCTTATATTTCTGGTTGCATCCCACAACAATCTTCAGGGGTTTTACAATTAATTCAATCTTGGATATTGTCCGATAGTTAGAATGAACTGGAGATGTGGAAATGATCGGACCTGTAGGGTAACGAGTGAGCACAACAGCATTGGCAGCAGATGCAATGCATTACACTTAAAGGATTGCAGCCTATTTACTCCTTTACAATGACATCCTTTTTTTTTTACCAAATACAAATCAACTACCTTAAAATAAGCAACAAGTCTCTCCCTTAATTAAAATTTATTAACATGCAACAACTTATATTAGTACATGAATAAAAATTTTCTATTTCACAAAATTTATACACCTGCACAATTATTTTATTAAAAATTAGTCAACTCTCTGTACAGTGAACAGTAAGAAATAAATTTAGTCATATTTACACTGCAAAGTGCAAGAATCTACGTTAAGGCACTCTTTCGGACTTGAGCAATTACTGGCAAGCCATACACTACTGGTGAACAACCAATGAGGTAAGTAAGTCGACACGCAAGTCGAGCACTGGTCACTGCACTGGCAAGATCCATTTCCGTATCTGCTGAATTGAACCAAAACTTCAATAGTTGATGCAAAAACTTGTCAATGTCACGATCCGTCACGTCCCACAAACATCCCAAGACTGATGGGCTAAACATACAAAAAAAAATAGAGCGTTGACTGAGTAAGTTGTCCAGATAAGCCACTTAATTTTTGTACTGTATTGTCACGAACATACAGCTTTTTTTTGGGGAGGGGGGGGGGGGGACGAGGAGGAATGAGGCGTAATGGCGCGTAGACAGCTTGGTCATTAGTGCCAACCTCAGTCACAGTGCAGTGGTCCGGGTTGCCACTGCACCACACATTACAGAGATATTATTCAAACCCCTAATCTAAATCTACAGCTTTGGTTTTGTTAATTTAAAATAATAAAACAACCATGGAAATAAGACTTCCTTGCAAGGGTATGTCAGTGCTATTTTTACTTGAACCTTTTTTTCATGCTTTCAGACGTACAAGTTGCCTCTAGGGTAACCTACAAACTTGACTGAAATTTAAACCTTAACTACTAACTTTGTTTTTTTTAAAGTGAAAAGAGGGACAATGTTTCTGGATCTGAAATTGTTTAGATACAAAGACAAAAATACCAACTGCAACTGGTTAATTTTTGTTTTTATTGCATACGATGAAAATATACATTACCCATTATTTTATTGACAGTTCCGGACCGAGCGGGCAACACTTGGAACACTGGAACACTTGGAAGGGGAGAAGTTGTCGGACCGGGATCCGTTGATAGAGGTGGATGAAGACGTTGAGAAAAGAGGAACCTTATTCTTAGTGCGGAGGCGTAAAGTGGATTTCAGCCTTTGTTTAGATGATCCAGAGGCAGAAGTCTTAGTGTCTGATGAGACGAGGCCTGGGACACGTGGCGATCTGGAAAATGATGGAAAGGACTGATCTGCGAGCTTCTGTCAACGTTGTTTCGGGACCGAAGGTTTGACTGCAATGGGTTGTGTCAGGGCGGGGGCCGAATCTGTAGATGCAGTTGCAGCAAGTGAGGGAGCTCGCTGACGCTGTTTACGAAGGGGTCGTTTAGCAGATTCTTCTTGACGGCGCTCAATCAGGCGCTTTTGTCTTCTGGAATTTCATCGCAGATATTGCACTTCACCGTGAACCAATTGCAGGCCCGATGAAATTGACAACACGGATGCGGATCAAAGTGTTCCTTGTTCAAAGCAAAACCGAGCGGGACATCGGGAAGGCACTTGAGACGCAGGAGGGTCCAAGGCTGGTGGTAATTAGAAAGTAGAATCTTTAGACGACATGAAGGTCGATCGGTGGCAGAACGGAACTGTACAGGGATTCGCGCCAAAACACACCGGGAATGCGGGTCAAGTGACGTACCAAGGAAGAGAGCGGCCGCTGGCGGAGGTGGCCCGCAGAGAAGGCCGGCCTAGGCCCAGGCCACTTTTTTTTTTGACATCCAGGCAGACGAAAAGATCAGGTAATCCAGTTATGGAAGGGACTGATGAATGTCCCTTTTAAAGATCACGGGACTGGCGTAGTTTTAAACTAGGAAAATGGCCGGCAAAGTTGGCCAGACGCAGGATACATGAAGATAAAGAAATGTAAGTGTGCCTTGATCCCGGCTTTGATACTGAACTGCTATTTCCAGTAGAACTGCTACTTCTGATGCGAGGAGCGGGTCCCCGTTGTTTAGAAGATCGGCTGGAACCGCGCTTCTCAATCTTGGGAGAAAGACGAGGGCGGTAGCCATCCCAGACGATAGATGGCAAGAACGGGTGTCCATAATTGCTTCCTACTCCCTGATGTGGAAGCGAATCCTGCCCCCATCCGGCAGTGAAGGGGTGCAGACTGTGGGGGATCCCCATCATTGTTCACCGTTTCCTCGCTTACCTCGGTAGTTAGATTGTTCTTGTCAACATATTCTAAGTTGTTCTTGTCGATATATTCTTGGTCTTTGTTGCCGCCTTTTCCTTTTGGGCCTTGAGAAACCCCTTCAACGGATACCAGGTGTATGGAGGGATTCCTTAAAGGGAGCGTTGGCAAACGACTTCCCGAAGTATGTGTCCTTTTGTTGTTGGGGTTCCTTCTGCGGAGATCTCGACTTCTCCTTGAGCTTGGGGATGATGTCCGCGAGGCCATTGAAAAGTTTACCGGCGCAGTGGAAGAGGAGCAGCCTCAATTTCCCGTATGTGTCTTTCACAATGTTAGGGGGGACCTGCCAGATAGGCATCGCGTCGAAGAAGGACAGAGTAATGGCTTGGGATACATAATTCATGCCGTCTTTATGGAACTCAAAAGCCAGTTTCATGAGTAGCATTTCTTCTACGCTCTAGACGTCCCTCTGCTTTATGGCGTTTTCCCCCACCTATCTTTATATACCAGACCGCCGAGGTGTTGTCAGACGCGACTCCTGCTTTCTTCCAGAAGAGTTGACCAGTTGCAAACTGCCAGACGGACTGCCCGAAGTTCCAGGACGTTATATGGAGAAGTTCCTCAGCCAGCCTCCAGCAGCCGGACGCTGTTCGCCCCTCCAAGTGTGCTCCCCATCCTGTTGACAATGCGTCGGTGTACAGGAGTGCATCTGGAGATGACGAATGGATAGTAACACTTGACCATAGATTGCCACCGTAGATCCACCATTGAAGAGCCCGACGCGGAAGATTGAGTAGTAGCGTATTATCCCAGGATATTCTCGGCGACCACTCTTTCGGAACCAATGCATTCGCCTTGTCCTTCGTGGCCCCATGGCAACAGAGCAGCGCAAGAGTCGACGAGGCCAATTCCGACGAGTTCTTTTGCTGAAATGGATGCCTCTTGAAGTAACTGACAGTGTGCTGCCTATCTTTACAATCCTGTCCGGTAATGGTCTCACGAGGAATGATGCAAGATCGAGCTCGGCCCGAGAAAGATGAATGTTCTTGACAGTACCAGACGCGATTTCAATAGATTCACCCTTAGGCCTACTGCTTGAAACAGCTCCAGACTTCTTTGAAGAGTGACTAACAATCCATGATACCCGACGTTGCAGAGCAACTAATCGTCTAGGTACGCGTGGACTCGCACATTGTTCTCGTGTAGGTGCACCACTACCGGATGTAGCACCGCTGTGAAGACCTGAGGAGCAGTCCTGAGGCCGAAAAATAGAACTTCAAAATTAATAGGAAGAAATGGAAAACTTTCGGGTGAAGTGGGACGTGGAGATCTGCATCTTTGAGATCTACAGGTACTGTGATATCTTGAGGTTGCAGCAACTCGCGAATGACAGTCAAAGCTTCCATCTTGAAATGCTGTTTGATTAGAAGATTGTTCAACTTGGGTAAATTGGTGTCCCACCGCCTTTCTTCGGACTGACTCTTACCAGGCTGTAGAAACCAGGGGTGTCCATGGGGAACAGCCGAATTGCTCCTTTGTTCGGAAGTTTGACAACTTTGCTTTCAATGCCTGAGCCTCAGCCGCACCCAACTGGGGGGAATGTGAGAATGTTGGGTACGATGCGAACAGCGGGACGCAGCCATTTTCTACAGTCGATAGTACGTATGGGTCCGTCGTGATCTTTGACCAGGTTGTGACATGGTGCGAAATTCTGCCACCCCCTCCCTGTTGATGAATGGGGGCAAGCTTAAAACCATGCACAGTCACGTACGTGTACTGCCGGTTCTGCGACTCCGGCCCCGAAAATTTGCTTTTTCCTTGCGAAAGGCTTGGTTTTCGCACCCGCAGAAGTAGTTTGAGAGGCCCATCTTGGCCAGACCGCGCCACGTTGTATGGTTCTGATGAAAACTTTCTATTTTGACCTTTATTCTTCAAATCTGCGAGTTTCAACGAACAGCCGAAGCACTTTCAAACCTCCCTTGCCTAGATGATCCAGCAGCATATCTAGACTGAAAACGACCTTGTTTCGGCGCTGGTGGCTTCTTCTTTCCGTGAAGCTCTGGAGCCAAATCCAACAATTGACCGTTGAATAAATCCGACGACATATAGAGTGGAAGCAAACGCAAATGGCCGACCAAATCCTATGGAAGGTAAACTGCCGACTCTACATATGCATAACGTCTGTGATAAACCATGTTCAAAACAGCCCGAATTCCCTAGTTGAAATTATGAGGCTCTCATGTGCTGAAAACAATTTTCTAGGGATCGACCGAGTCCGGATAATGCGGTATCCGGCAACATCCAGATCCGGCCATTATATTGAGCCGGATACCGTTTGCAACATAACCAAAACATGTCGCCGTAAACATGTTGCATGCCTCGGTAAAATAAATTGACGTAAAGTAACTAAGCGATCTACGGGTATAAAAAATTGCAGATGTAATAATTACAGTGTAAATTAGTGGACAAAAATATACTTGGGATAATCTTATTAGGTTTTCATAACTAAAAAAAAAAGTTGAAGTTCGACTACGTAAATGCGCTTACGAAAATATTCATCTTGCGTTGCAGTACATGGGATTCCTTGAAAGGATGGTCCTCTGATTATTCCTCCATTACAGCGTTGTTTACGGCTTCCGAAATCTTTTTTTTTCTTTTAAGTTTTCTAATACCGTAGAAGTAGTTTAAAGTTGTTTTATTCCTAATTTATATTCGCTATCGGTGAGAGCGATCAGCTTACGGCCTCCATCGCGCGTCCACTTCCTGCCGGCTGTCCCCCATCGCGATAGTGATCACGTGCTATACATGTGCCAATCGGGGGATCCCAGCTTTCCAACGCGACCAAGAGGGTGGCCGTTTGTTTCGTTGTTGAGTTACGACAGCTTGAACCAAGGTCTAGTTTTAGCAAACAAACGCAATTTCACGTCAATTTTGACGATACGGCCAACAAAAACATCAATGAAGGTAATTAAAAGATGATATTAAATTAAATGAATCCAAAATAGGCTTGCCAAAGTACCTAATTCAGTCGGAATTAGGCTACACCTCATTGTGTGCAATGGCGGTTTTTCTTTGCAAACGGCGCTTTGAATCAAGAGTGCGTCGGGAGTTTTAGAAATGGTTTTTAAGTGACGGAAAAATTGGTTTGGACGCCAAGGGGTTAATTCGAAAAGTAAGACGGTTTAATGACATAAAAAACTAGCAAATAATAGCATGATAAACCAAAGATGACCTTTTTGTTCATAAAGTGAAAAAAAATACAGCTTTTTTTATGTTGGTTTCGTTCCTTTTTTTTTTGCAATACAAAACGGAACGAAAGCAATTTAAAGCAGGAAATAACAGACCTGTTTTGATTTTTTTTAATGCAACCAAAATTCAATAATTTTAATCTAAAATAAGTGGATTGCATAACTGGTTTCAGTTCACAAATATTGCAAAATTTTGCTAATTTTCAAAATGAAGCCGTAGGCTAATCAATGAGAAATCCTTCAACTAGATAAATGTTTTCTGATTAACCTAATGAGTGCTTTGACTGTTTCAAAAAAAATTTGCTGAATTTAGCAACATTGCAAAAACAGTTCTGTACCCTACATGCAATTATACTATTCTGGTACTCATAATAGCGTAAGACTTTTACATGTTTAATGTAAGAAAATAATGTGAAACAAAGCGAAAATCAACACCATAGCTGCAACTTATAAGGGGGGAAAAAATAAAATGCCTTATCTCGTTTGTGTGTGTGAATTACCCGGTATCCGGTTCCGGTCCGGATCCGGCACCTAGATCCGGAACCGGTCCGGCACTGACGTCAAATTATCCGGAACAGACCCGGATTCGGCAAAACGGTATCCAGTCGATCCCTACAATTTTCCAAAACTGAATCAGACCGAGACTCTGGTGGCTTTGATAAAAATGCTCTCACTGCCACTGTTGACGCCGAATAAGCAAGATCCGCATCTGAATGGCGGACACTCAGGCAAAATGTTGGTGTAAAATGAGTGCACGACACAACCTTTTCTAAAATAAAGTCTTCTGCCTTAGCACTCGTGATGTTTTCTGAGAAAAAAACTGACAGCAAAACATCAACTTACCGAATTGATGCCCAAAGCAATAGTGGGCGATATGGCGGCTCTAGCTACGAGGGTACCAGGAGTAGAGCCGTCAGGTGGGAAATCCAAGCAAGCTTGTTTACATTTAAATGGTGTTTAAATTTGGGCAATTTGAGAGCATTACAACTTAACCCTTTCGTCGATATATCGTCGTTGCAATTCCGCTGCGTAAAAGCCTACACGACGCTATATCGTTCGCCCACTTCTCCGCACTGTTAAAAAAAATAATCCAATTGCGTACATCGGAGGTGCAATACCGATTGACTTGAGTATTTTGGAACGTATATTTTTGGTTAATACCGATTAATATGATTTCAATATTTTTTTATTACCTTAATGGATGTTATTGTATGCATCGTGGCCAAAATCTACCTGAAAATTGCGTTTGTTTGGTGAAAATAGCGCTCGGTTCAAACCATCGTATCTCCAGAACGACGCAACGTACAGCCGCCATCTTGGTCGCGTTCGAGAGAGGGGAATCCCAATTTTCTAGCCCGCAAAAAATGACGTCATCAACCCCCACGTCACTGCCTGCATTCCTCGAATCAAATGTGCCGTTTTAACAGACTTTGTTTAAACGCTTCGGCATCGCAAGCACTGATTGGTTCGCTCGCGGCACGTGACTCTTCGGCCGTTCACAAGTGACGTCACGCGAAGCGAGTGAAGGTCGCATCCATTGGCGATAGCAGGAGTGCGTCGCATTGCGGGCAGCCGGTCGCAATGGCTGTCCTACGCGAGTTGGTAGTGGGCTTTTGACGATCGCGAATTTTGAAGGAATAAAGCAACTAAACTATTTTTACGGTAATAAAATATAAAATAATGATTTCGGAAGTAATAACAGGCGTTGACGGAAGGATATCGAGTGGATGTTATTTTTTTAAATAATGAAAACGTAGGACGATGGCCCCAATTATATTGCTGGCCAATAATTTACAGTATAATTGTTATATCTGAATTTTTATACTCCTAGACCGTATATAGTTTTTTTTTTTTTACAATTTATTTTCGTGAGGCATGCAACTTGTTCATGGCAGCCATGTTGCGGCCTTAGGCTTTTTCAGCAGGGAAATGAAAAATGGCGTTAGGCTCGAAAGGGTTAAAAGCAAGTATTTTGCAGATAGTAAGAAACTGATTGGCCCACCTTAGTCTGCTGTACGACACTAGGGTGAACCAATCCCATTTACTACATTTACTTGTACTAAATGTCAAAACTACCAGTAACAATAAGCAATGCTACCAGACTGCTACCATTTTGTGTGGCACGCTTCACAAATATTTAAAAAACTATAATTCGACCAACTAATTTTACTCCTTCAGTTGTCGACTTTTGCACTTACCATCCTGCCAACAAATATTGTTGCACCACTCCAGCAGGTTCCAAATGCTGGCCAAATCCATGAAGCCGGCCACTGCTACAGCCCATCAGCAGAGAAACGGCTCGCAAGCACAGGCGTTGAATGCGATCGCCAGACAAGTATTTTGTTCCAGAACCATGACCACAGTACCTGTAGACAAATTAGCACCTTGTTATGTTACTTGTTAATGCCAAAACGTTTATGGCATTTCAAACAAAAAAAAAAGCACGTTCACCCAGATTATAACTCGTAGATCATTAAAATCCTGTTGCCTATGTGTTTATTTGTTCGATGTTCTACACCGCTAGAAGAAGATGGGCTAAAAATATGAATAAGGTATCGAAACAAATATACTCCGAATAGATTCTGACTTCAGTATTTTCATCATCCATCGTGGGCCCTAAATACTCCAAATTAGCGGAACACTAACAATTGCAAAATCAAGCAACAATACATGACATCAATTGTTAACCACATTGTCCCAAATTCTCCAATTTGTGAAATGCTAACAAATGCGACAAATCATGCTTCAGTGTGAAGCTCCACTCCTACATTGGACAAACACAAATGGGGGTTTTCTGACAGCTTTAACTGCATACTTCAGTTGCCGAAACCATCGTGTACCTGATACAAGCAATGGAACTGTTCTTCCTCCATGGCTGCTTGCTGATGTCCTTCCGGTTATACACGGCTAGCCTCTAAGTGCAGCCTGCTGTTATAGCTGCATGCTAGGGGTATGTTCGGTCCAGTGGAGTGCACACCCTTACAGTCCATCCCCCCCTCCTGATGCAGAGGAGCATGCAGGTTCGATACGGGTACATAATGGGTTTACACGATTTACATTCATATTGGAAATGCGTGCAATTAAAAAGGGGAAAAAAGAAACCACATGGCACTAAGAATATTGTATGTTGGCCGGATTAATCCTGGTCAGACTTAGTCCTTGCATTTTCAGCTAGGAAAATGAAAAGTGGCGTTAGGCTCGAAAGTCTTAAAAGTGAAATTTAAGGTCTTTGAGCATTTATATAAACGATATAACGCTAATAACATTTTTCTGAAACTAGTGAAAATGCTATTTTCTCTACCAACAATGAAAAAAGTGACCAGCTTGAAATTGTTAATATTAAAACCTCAGAAACGGTTCTGTGAATTAAATTAGTTTTCCACTTCCTTACTAGGAGGTTACTTGATTAGTGATTACTAAGGCCGTACCAAACAAAGTTTTTAACCTAACCGAACCGAACAAAAATGTACCAATCAACCTGTAAAATAGAATTTAAAACAACCTGGCTCTAAGATTCATATTTACTAATGTACAAGTTTCTCAACAAATACTGTCATGTTCACACGGACTTGTAAGTGAACAGATGTGAAAACTTGGTTTTAGCACAAAGAAATCTCATGTGTCTTACATTTTCCCTAACTTCTGAAAGGTTAGAGCTAGGAACTTGTCGTTTAGGCCATCAGAAAGCTGGCGAGAAACCCTTCAAAATGGTGTATTCAAACATCAAAATCCGTCAACTAGAAGCGGACACATGTTCGGTTCGGTATTCTTTTAAAATGCCGAACCAAACCGATCACTCTCTGTGCGGCAACGTTCGGTCCGGTACAGCCTTATTGATTACTTACACGAACAAATCACGTTCTGTGAGAGCATTAGTAATTTCTTCTTCTGTAGGAGCACGCTTGACAATTCCTTGCCAATGCAACCTAAAACATAATATTATTTTGGTTAAATTTAAAACTTTTTAAGAAGATTACACGATTAAGATTCGACAAATAAGGACATGTAATTTCCACGATAATACCAGGCACGATTTTGCGGTGAATTTTGTTGCGATGAAGGTGCAATTTTGCTG
>JAHWFP010208200.1:942-21448 GCA_023313725.1 Lithobius niger | reverse complement strand
GGGGGGGGGGGGGAGAAACAAACTGGCAATTTTTTGCCCCCACAAAGCAATTTCATACCCCCACGACAATCCCTCTCTCCCCTTCCCCCACCACGACGAAATAATACAGTTAATCTTGAGTCCAACTCTAAACTATTACGATAGAAAAAACAAACAAAAATAATTTGAAATCGGGTAAGCTTTTTTACGCCCTCTTCCGTCCGTCTTGGGTGGCAAGGCATTCCCCCACCCCCCTCCACATCCAGTCACGGCCCTGCCCACAACTACGTCAACGGCAAATGAAATGAGGTTTATTTATTTATTTACTTTTTATAGATGAGTGGAAATTTAAATTGATTGATTGTTATGGTTGTATTGTACCAATGCTTGATTTGATACAACCATTCAGTTTTTTTACGGAGGTTAAATATCAATGCATTTCATTTGTTAAAACATTTTCAAGTCCTTACGATATGATGCAAAAGCTTGTCTGCAGTGCGAAAAACCTTTTGTGTTTGAAAAATCTAGAGAATTGGTTTTGGGTTTGTATCCAATTCAGCACAATAAAACTTTAGTAGGCTGGCGTAATGTACATTTTTATAATTTTTATATTTTTGATATTTTTTATATTATTTTTGCTTGTGTAAGGGAAGTGATTTCCATAAAGTCACATTATTATTATTATTTCGATGCATCTGGAGAATGCATGTACATAATGAATCATTCTCAGTTCACTTGCAATTTTTTCGAATGTTTGAAGGTATTTTTAATTGATGCTATCAGAGGAGGATTTGCACTTTTGCCGCATAGGGGCTATCAACGATTTTTTTACTCACACCCTCTCTAATATTTTCACGTATTTTCGTTTTTTCCGAAAAAAAATATAAACTTTTTTTGCTATTTTAACGGTCTTTTTCTATCGTATTTCGTTGTATCTCTAGGCTGTAGGCCCCCTAAGCAACCCTCTAAATATACCAGTAACTGCTATATAAACAATTCAAATTTTCTAATAAATTCTCGCATTCCGTAGTGCAACCCTAGTTTGTTACAGTCAACCTCACGAAAATTTTGCAAATGCTATTTTTCGGGTGCTTGAATTCTATCATATCAAAAACCAAAACTGGTTAAAGGAGCCGCCAAGTTCCGAACCATTCGGAACTTAGCGGCCCCTTTAACCAGTTTTGGTTTTTGACATAATATCACTCCTTTTTTTAAAATTGTGTATTGACTATACTCCACTACCGTACAGATGTGTAATAAAGTGCCACTTCAACAAGAAATTGGTTTTCACCAATTTACTACTACCTTTTGCCTATAGGCTGAACCTTTCTCACCTTGGTCACCTCTTTATAGGTTTTTTGTTTTGTTTTAATTTTGTTTTATTTAGTTAATTTGCTGTGTTGATATCACTCCTTTGAAAAGCCGAACCACTCTCAACTTGGTGGCCTCTTTACCAGATTTTGACTTTGTTATTACAGTTGGTTTATTTTTTGTGAATTGGACGTGAATACAATTACTTTGCAACTTCTTCGTTGTTTAGATTTATCGTGATACACTAGTGTATGTCTAGGCACGCACGTCAGTATACACGTTCTAATTGTCCGAACTTTGGCCGTCCAATGAGAGACGATGCCGACAATACTAACAATGGTTATAACATTATTTTCGTACTTACGGGCCCTCCCACGCCATTCCCGTTACGCCCCCAGGCTCCAAACCATTAAAGGTATGCAGTTTGTATTGTACTGCACTCATTCGTCCAATTTCATAGCTGGAAGCCTTCCCGTTATCAGTATCGATGAATAATCACCCTATGGAAATTAACATGGGGATGAGCGGACTAGCTAGTAACTAGTCACACATTTACAACGTTGTTGAGGGTCAGATTTTACATTGAAAGCAGCTTAGCTGGCATTCCTACACGAGTTAATTTTTGTGAGGTGGGTCATTGCTCACGATTTGAACACAATTTAAGCTTTTGTACCGCATTATTATATTTCCCCAAGTACCTGAAATGTGCCCAACTATGCTTCAAGATATAAGACATTGACGCAATGGCGTCGTGCTACAATGGCTTACAACCTCGACAATTGAATTGATGTGATGTTTGTTGCCTAACTTGGCGCAACACACTAACGTGTGTCTAGATCTAAGCCGCAAAGGGGCTGACTCAAGTAGCTGGCAGCTGTATTGGCCCATGGGCTCGGCTAAATGACCCCCTCCCCCCCACTTACAAAGCTACAGGGGGTGTAATTTGGGGAGAGGGGAACGGGTGCAAGACTACCGTAAGATATTACTCCGACCTCTTCCACATTTTTTTAATTCACCTACCTTATTACAAAAGTACAAAATTTTGACCGCTTCTCGACTTTCGTCCCCCCCCCCACAACTTTAGAAAAATCGACGCCCTCGACCAAACTCAAGAAACCACAGAATCATGGTAAAGAAGAATGAAAAAAAACTTGTTGTATGGAAAGTTTTCCTAGCCAGATAACAGCTGTCCGAGGTGGGTCATCGTCCGACTTAACGCTTGAACGTTTGAACGCCTGAACACTTGGGGAGGCTCGTCATTCATTATATTGGCATTTTCGTGAAGTGGGCCTCGTTTCATCCTCGAGATTGTGCCTGAATGTTAAGCAAGTATTTTTAGCTTCGATCGAGTCTCGAAGAAGTTGCTGTTGTTTGAATTTTTCAGTTAATTTCTGTTATTGAACGATTTCTGTTAACTGAATTTTGCTGCTTAGCTGAAGCTGAAAGGCTGTTTTTTGATTTACCCAACACAACCATAAATTTTGATAAGCCACTGTTTTATCGCGAGCAGTTATGATCTTTCTAGAATGAATGAAGCAATTTAATGTGAAAACACGCATAAGGACTAGGAAGGGTACTTTGTATCCACTTACACCTAGCCTAAATTAAAAATCACATAACCCAATTTAACAATAAATAATTATACAATAGGGCAAGACAATCAATATGGTAAGCCTAATACAATTTTAAAACTTTTCAATCATAAAATACGTGTAAAGAAATAAAAATAGCAACCTAAAGGTTTTAGTCATTTTTAAATATGCATAGAAGAAAGAAAAATAAAAAATAATAAGCCAAGCCTCTAGTCATGTTTCATCACTAAATTCACCTAATGTATCCCGAGAGATCAACTTTTCTAAGTCTGTTCTTAAAAAATGGTTAGGGATGGAGCCATTACCACATCTGGGGGTAGTCCATTCCAAACATTAACAACTCCGTGGGGAAAAAATACCTAGAGCAATCCTTTCTAACATTTCCCACAACGAGTTTAAGAGGGTGGCCTCTTCTACGTTCACAACCCCTAACTTTAAAGAAGTGATTGCCATATACACTAGTGTGATTATGTAAAAGTGAGTATGTTATGTTTAGGTCAGTTTTTAATCTCCTTAATTAAAGAGAGTCTAAATTCAATATTTTTAAATGTTCGGAATAACTCTTGCTTTTCAGATCAGGCAATAACTTGGTGAAACACTGCTGAATCGACTCAACATGGTCAACATCCTTAACCAAATGTGGTGACTATACTAGGCCAACATACTCCAGAATTGGCCTCACAAAAACTATCAATTCCCAGATTAAAGTTTTAGCATCACAAGAAGTGAAACAACGCCTTTGCCTAGCAGTTTTTACAATGTGGTTACAATGGGAACTACATTTTAAATCACTACTGAACCACACACCAAGGTCCTTGACTTAACGACATGATCCAATACTTTACTAAGTAACTGGTAATTCATTTTGCTATTTTTGCCTCCTATATGGAAAACCTTACATATGGAGCTTGAAATTGGTGACTACCATTTTTTCGACTTGATTTCAAGAATTGATGGAGCTGATGTCAAGGCCAAATGATCCCCTACATGTTTAATACAATTGTAGAATTTAACATCATCAGCAAATTTAGGGGTCTTTACAAGAGAGTGCTCGAGTTTCAGCTCGTTAATATAAACGAGAAATAGCAGGGGTCCTAATATGGATCCTTGAGGTACGCCACTGGTAATGCAAATTTCGCGAGAAATGACTGATACCACACCAACCTGCTTTTTTCTGTTAGCCAAGAAATTTTTTATCCATTAAAGAATGTTCCTTCATTAACAATATTTTCCAATTTATAGCAAAGCTTGTGGTGTGGTACAGAATCAAATACCTTAGCAAAGTCAGTTAAAAAACATCAACTGGCTCCACAGATTCCAAAGCCTTAGACCAGTCATCAAGACACTGAAGCAGTTGAAGAACAGCAGATCTCCCTGGTTTAAAATCAAACTTGTCTTCAGATAATAAGCCCTTATTCAAATGGAAGGTCATTATGTGGTTTTGAACAACATTTTCAGTAATTATACACGGTATATAGGGCATTTTGAGTCCCGAAAAACCCGGGATTTACGGGATTGAAAATAGGCAAAATTCGTTTTAAAAAGTTATAAATTAATTCTTTTTATTTCGTGAATTTAATGTTACCTTCCTTTCGTCTACAGACTCAAGTCTAACTACTAGAAACAACATCTAAATTCTACACCAAGGTTGTAATACAAAATTCTTCAGTGTCCTTGCAACACCATGAAATAAAGTGGATACAAATTCGTCTTTTGTTTAATATGTTGTGAGAAAGAGAAATAAAAGTTAACACGCAATTACACTTGCACACACAAAAAATAATAAAACAGTATTTTGTTTATTTGTCTCGTTACTACAGCGTCATTTGTGAAAGGGACAGCAACATCGGTCCTTGTATAAACCTCTGTATGAACTTCCAGGATAAAAGTCAAACTTTGAGAAACCCTATAGTTGCTTCCAGAATGGACATACATCAACGAAATTCGGTAGTTGGAGTGGCATCATAACTTTTTCACGACATAAAAAATTTTAGTAACAGCAATAGAACCGTTTAGCGTCCACAGGATGGAAATTTCTTATTGTTGTTTTTGTTGTTATTATTGTTATTGGGGCTCTTTGCCTACCTGGAGATCAAACCTATAGATCTACAAATTTCAAGTTTTGTAGTTTAAACAATGAACATGCCCTTGAGCCTTTTAAAGACTATTTTGATGTAACAATATTCTCGTTGATGTTCTTCTTGTTGGGGAAAATTTTCTCTAACTAGAGATCGAACCAGTAAACTAATTTCAATATTCATAACTTAAAATGTAGATATTAAATAAGGACCAGGACCTTTTTACACGTTCTTTGAATACGATCACATTTTAATGTGACTACAGTACTGTTGATGTTATTCTTGTTGGGGAAATTTTGCTTTCACCTAGATAACAAACCAATGAACCGATTTTAAAGTTTTATACCTAAAACCGTAGGTATGAACAAGGTCCAGGGCTTTTTTATCGCTATTTGAATGTGACTACAATATTTTTACTGTTGTTGCCATCTTGTTGGAGAAATTTTGCCCACCTAGAAATAGAACCAATGAATCCATTTTCAAAATTTTGTAGCACAGTCTACAGAGTGCAAAATGTATCACAACTAGATTAAAAAATAATAACTTAAAAACACTTCCATTGATTTAAACTTCGAAAAAATAGAGCATTTCAAATAAACGAAGAACATGCTACTAACATATTTAAGTTTTCAGGATGTGAGTAATTTAAACAATGAATTTATCAAACGCAACCTTCCTTTCATGTAGTTTTTTTGCCACTCAAAATAATAAGAATAATTCCCGACGTTTCTCTTTAGTTTGGAACAATTCCTCACGTAATAGTTGCTGAAAACGGTCTATTGAGTCGGCGTGGGTATTTAAAAGTGTATCAAGCTTGTGATTCACTTCAATATTCTCAAGTTCGTTTTCTTATCTTTCTATTTCAATTGCCTCCTTTACATGTTGTATCTTACTTATTGCTTCAACAGTCGAGGTGTTACGGAGACTAGGTTGACATTTCCCGTGTAATGTTGCATTTTCGCTTGTATTTACTTCACAATTGCTGATCAATTCAGCTGTAGAGAAGTTTATCACTGGAGACAAACAAATTTTACTCGTGTCACAATTTCAAGTGGATTTTGATGTAATTTGATCAACAAGTGAAGACGAGTACAACATACTGTTGTCATGCTTCACGGATACTTTTCCCTTTTTTGGGTTGATGTTTTATTTTTATTCGCACGTTAAGATGATAATTGATTTACATTATAACAATGGCTTCCAATACTTATTCGCCTTACTTTCCTTTTCGGCCTCTGAGAAAGCTCAGTGTGTTCCGTGGATGCATTCTTCATTACCATTTTTTCTCGCTTTGTTTGTTTGCACCAGTAGCTATTAAATATTTCCACTGCCCTAACTGCATTCAGCAGACTGGTTCTGATTTTTGTAATTATATATCAGAAGCACTAATTTTTTTAATCTTTGTATGTTGACTTTATCACACTGCATACATTTAATGGTTTTGCTCCACCATTACTACTACAGTTAGTTAAGGAAATCAAGTGTTGAGTTCACATCCACACACACTTGCTAAACGAATTGTAGTGGTATGAAATGAATCTGCCATAAATGATTGCCATTCAAATACCCCAACGTGTGTCTAACATTCAATTTCGATTTTGCCACACTGCTTTAGCAGCCAACATTGGGCCGGAAATAAGATGACCAAAAAGACACCTACCGTTTCCTCTTACTCTCTATTCTCTAAGGTTCCGTTTTTTTAGTCTTCTGTACAGCCGTACCGGCTGAGAAGACTATTGCAACGACTTTGTCCATCCATCAGTCCGTCCTTCCGTCGCTTTTTTCAACTTCACAACGGTTCCAGAAATTGATGACCACTGTTTACAACGTTCGATTCAGTCTCAAAAGTTAGTTAAATAACATGGCAAATTAAAACTTTGTCACTTCCTTATAGCTAGTAGACTTCTTCGATGTAACTAAATTAAATAATAACAGTTCATCGTCGAATTGAAATCCTAAAGATTTGTGTTAATGCAGCCGTAAAAACAAAAACATTTTAGCTTTGTTTAAAAGAGTCTTGTCGCATTGTTGCATGAATGAATAGGCTTACGATTGAACCAAATTCTCCATTAGGCCTATCTGCTACTTACGAAACTAAAACTGCCGTTAAAAAAATTAGGCCTAAAAAATGAAAATTAGATCTAAAATCACATTACCATGGCAACGTCAATAGTTGCTACGAGTCGCTGCTTTAGCGTTTCTCCTGTCCCTTCCCTACTACCACTGATCTATATTAGGCTACGTTGTGCATTACATTGTAACACTGTAACTGTGTGCGGGGAGGCATACCGTGTTGCAAAAATGAATATGCTTACTGTATACAATCCAAATCTCCGTTAGTTGCTACTTACGAAATTAAAGTTGTAAATTAGGCATAAACGCTGACAATTATGCATAAAACGTAAAATAAGCTTAAAAGCTTACACATTTGTAACGGGCAATTCTAATGGTTACTGTTTTTAGATTATATAATAGAGATAGCTGTTGTAGTGCATGATAGAGGTGTGCGCCTCAACATTGGAAGTGGAGGAACTGTATAGAAGACCAATGCAACTAGAGAGTCGCTGTAGCCCCCTTGTTTCTCTTTCGAGGACCCTGATTTGCTACTCTAATGTTTAACTCTTCATTTACATCCGGAATTGGTGGCATACCAGCGTTGATGTTTGTGTTTGTGGTGTACTCCATGTTTAATCAGTCACGTGACAAGAGCAGAGCAGCTAGTTGGTTCTTTGGAGTTCACTGGGTTTGGCAGCACCATAGACGTGTATATATCTTATTCTGCACCAAACACACGTTTTCAAAACACGTTTTCTAGGCGATGCTTAACTAAATTTGACCACAACGAACTATTACCCTGTGGGATGCTGCCACCTGGTGCCGAAACGCTCATTAACTCATTTTCAAAAAATATGGCGGTTATCTGGTTTTGCATGCATGCTCCTCAATTATTGGTTTTGGCATCCTTACAAAGGAGATGTGTATGCTCTTCATCGCAACCCCCTGCACGTGCGTTCCCCAACTGTAGGTGCTATTGCTTTCAGCGCAGGGCTACATCCACCCTTGGAGAAGATCTGAGAGAAAGTTGATAAAATTGTTATATTAAATGGTGAGGAGAAAGAAAACTTTTCTGTTTACTATCATCCTATCATCGTGTATTTTCTACCAGAGTGGGTAAGTTTAAGCATTGCCCAGAAATGGTGATTGATACTCTAGGAGCTCCTCCAGTAGATTGCCGTCCCTACCCTCTAAGCTATTTAGGCAGACAGCAGGTCGCTGTGCATATTAAAAACATGCTTGACATGGGAGTAATTGTTCCAAGTTTCAGTGAGCATTGATGTCTGGTATTTTTTGTGCCAAAAAAGACGGACGGACTAGGATGGTGATAGATTTTGTCCCTCTCAATAAATCTTGTCCAAGGGACAAATCCCCACTGCCACTCACTGATTCCCTCATAGCACGGTACGATAAATGTTCCTGTCGATCAAATTTTGATCTTTGCGATGGCTGTTGGCACATACCCCTCGACTCTGAGAGTAATAAAAAGGCATAGTTTGTAACAACTGAAGCTCTGCACATTCCGCTTCATGCTCAATTTGGGCTTCGGAATGCCGGTGCAAATTTTTGTCGTGCTATGACACAATGTGTCGAACCTATAAGTCACCTAGGTGCCACTTCATATGTGGATGACTTAGCGTTGGTCAATAGGGTTTAGAAGGACCATTTGGTAGGCCTGGTAGCTTATTTGTCCATGATGGGCGAAGAAGGCTTAGCAAGACACTTTCAGAAAACAGAGTTTTGCGTTAAGGAACTATTGGTCCTGGGTTATTTGGTGACGGATGATGGTGTTAAAGCTAACCCAGCAAACTTGGCCTGTGCGAAGAACTGTAAAAGAGGTACACAAGTTCGTAGGCCTTGTGTCTGGTTCAGAAAGTTTGTGGCGAGATTTGCCGAATGGATCTCCGCATTGACAGATATACTGCATGAGAGTAAACAGAAGCAACTCACGTGGGGTATTAGATAAGATGAGGCGTTTAATAACATTAAAAGTCCTGTATTGGATGCGCCAATTCTATCACACCCTGACCCAGCTACGCAGTGGATTTTGCACGGAGACGCGGGCAGAACTGGCATTGGCTATTTGTTATGCCAGAAAGCACCAGACAGCGACCAAACTGTAACCGTGGACATGGCGTCACAGAGACCGTCAGCAGCTGAATCTCGTTATTCCTGTTCTGAATGTGAGTGTTTACGTTTAATTTTTGGATTGAAAAAATGGTGCCACATTGTAGAAAGAGGAGGTATACTTCTCGTAACAGACCACTATTCATTAACCCTAATGGACATCAAGAAAACACCAGAGGGTGCATTGGTCATGGTTAGTAGTATTGTCTTCATTAGAGGCAAAGTTGGTTTTTCAACCCGGATGGTTTAATGCTCCCGCCGATACTTTGTATCGTATGTATGAAGGAACCAAATTCCTTCATATGAAGGAAGTATGAAGGAAGTCAAATTGCCCAATGTTAATCATCCAATGGGCAATGTTTCATGTTTTATGTCTTCAACAACGGTTGTTTCAACTGTAACATCGAGGTTGCACAGGTTACAGTGGAAATGATTGCATCAGAGACCCAACGTGACGAATTTATGAAAATACTCGCACACGCTTTGCAAGGGAAACCCTGGAAAGCCAGTTCAGTTGCTGTACAGAGATTTGTAGATTTATATCTGGACAGATTCATCTTTGATCACCAGAGCGGTGTAATCTATTACGAGCTTGTGAAGACCCCTCTGAATCGTCCAGTCTAAAAATGTTTGTTCCTCGTAATTTACAGGAACGTGTTGAAACCGAATCGCAGCACTGACGTGGAATGCCATTTTGGCACTAGAAAAACCATAGTACGCCTGCAAAGGCTAATGTACTTTCCAAGGACTAACAAATTAACCCATAGGTTCATTAAAACATGTCATTCGTGCCAAACTCATAAAGGCCATGGCTTAAGAACCCTTCGAAGATTGCAAACCATCCCCCTAATCTATCCATTCCACACTCTCCATTTAGATTTGAAACAGAGGCTTTCTATGACCAAGTGTCCACGTAAGAACCGTAATATTCTGGTGGTTTCCGATTTGTTTATTGGCTATTTGTTATGTTTTCCTTTTAAAAAGTTAGAAAACACTTGTTACATTATTGATAAATTGGGTTTTTCCCATTTTCGGGATACCAAGGAAAATTGTGTCCGATAATGCAAAATCACTTACAGGCCAAATTAGCACGGAATTCTATAGTCGTTTTGATATTACACAAGCTGTTACCACCCTTTACCATCCAGTGTCCAACAGCCCAGTTGAGTTCCAATGCAAGAAGCTTGGTCGGATGGTCGCACAATTTTGTGAGGGCAATCCCAAAGATTGGGATGAAAAGTTGCCATTATTTATGCTATCTATTAGCATCTCGATTGATTCGAAGACCAGATACACCCCGGCATACTAAAGTTTTGGTAGAGAGCTGGATATTGGCACTGACCCCCCCCCCCCCCCCCCATGTGTGATGCCCTGGAATGACCCCTTCCCTTATGGGCTGTCACACTTACAAGTAATTTAAGGAAAGCCTTAGCACGAGTACGTCAGCTACGCCAATCAGATCGAGCCAAGCTCAATGCTTGAATACCTAAACCTTTGGAAATCGCAGTTGGTGACAAAGTCTGGGTACGTGGGCATTTCAGCTCCCACAAACACTCGTAAGTAGTTATAAAAATGCTACCGCATGCCACGGCTCCGGCTCCAACTTATGCATTCATGTCACGTACGCGGGGTCGACAGTTATTTTTTGACAGTTATGTACCTAGTCAAACTTGGTTATACAGTCTGATTATTTGTGTAAAAGCAATTTACTCACTTTTTCCCAGTTATTATGTACCTAGTCAAACCTGTTTATGCCGTTTGATTATTTATCCAAAAGCAAGTTACTCGTAACTAGTCAACCTTGAATTGTTGTTGTGTTTAAGACAACCACAAGGCATGTGATGAACCTTGCTGTGGTTGCACAACAAAACAATAATCCGGACAACTTTAATTTTATTTTCAGCATAACATTTGTATTATAATCCAGTCACGTAAATGTACTTCACCAAAACACAACTGGTCACGACTGGATGCTAATGTTCATTACTCGGTTCTACGTGATGCTAAATAGCCTGTCTGTATGTATGGAGTAGCTGTTATGCAACAGGACGAATGACGCTTCTCAAGGACACAGACTAAAGATGACAGAATGTAGTCCTAAGGACTCACAAAATAGTTATCTGCATGTAGCGTAAACATCCTTCCTGTTCTGGAATCAGTTTTCCCCAAACAACAGCTGTCCTGTAACTGTATGAATGAGAAGTTCTTAGTGCAGTAGTTCTCAGTGGTAGCTACGTTACCTCACCCTGATTTTACATTCCACTACACGTTTCTCATCATGAGAGCCATGAGCTAGAGCCCCTCCCCCTCTCCCAGTCTCCCTGTGTGGACGTCCCTGCCATTTTGTAACTGACTGTCACATACTTTTTACTTAAAACCATTTTTTCCTCAAAAATTTAATTAACCAAAGTAATGATATGAACAAAAATTAGGCTGGTGTGGGAAGTATTCAAGGACACACTCAAACCCAAACAAGTATCAGTCATGACGTTTTTTATTGGTTATTTTGTAAATACATAAACTACTCACATGTTACGTCGAAAATTGTGGGAAGCAAATTGTATGTGTGGAAGGTCAAAGGTCACCAGCCATAAATCTATTTCTTCTTGAAGGTACTCGAAGGAACCAATCAAAAACGTCCTTCGTATTTCAAAGCCCAATCAAAAAACGAGTCAGGAAGTAAACACACTCTTGACAAGCATCTTGTTTTTTTAACCATCCTCCAAGGCCGGTTGGCCAATCCAGTCACGTTTTCTCATCTACCTAGAGTAAAAAATTACTCAGTAGGCATGTTATCCTTCAGGCCAAGCAGGATCTGGCCAGTCAAAGGTCACTAAAACTGTCAAATAAATCAGTCACATGCAAGCAATGTTTTTTCTAAGTCTTCCAATCCAAGGCCAGTTGGAGTGAACGTGTTGGCCAATCCCAGTCACCTTTTTTTCCTTTACCCACGTAAAACAAGTAAATAAACTACACACGTTATTAAAAATTTTTTCTTAGCAGTACATTCGTTGCTTTGCAGTGAAGTAACATGTAGCACTTTCCATAAGGGCAAGGGCTTGAACCCCCTCCCCTTGTGTGTACATCCCTGCCCATTTTGTAACTGACTGTCACATACTTTTTACTTAAAACCCAATAGGACACGAACTATAAAGTTTTAACTCTTACAGCTTTTAATCAAAAACGAAAATCACGTTCTGTAACAAAATTAGGTTAAGTTTTAAAAGTGATACCACAGACAGTCGTGTTTTTCGCTCGTCATTGTTTATTTAACAAATTTCACTCGAGTCTTTAGATTGTTTTAACCTCCGCCCCATCATTAATTGTGATATCTACCTACAAACCAATCACAGTCAAAGAAAAGAAACGATGGTTTGTGAATAATAGATCCTACTGCGGGTGCATACTGATTTTTGGTTTTTTTGTTATCATTTTTTCTAGGAAACAAAACATACAACCAAAGTCATGATTTCTGAGTAAGCTAGACATAAAACCAACTGAATAAGTCATGTAGGGTATCAGGTTGTGTGTCTAACAAGGTTGGTTTTCTGTTGTGGTTGGTCTGCCTAATCATGTCACGAGGTTTTCCACGGTAAACCTAGATCAATAAAGTTACAGTGTAGGTGTGTTTGTCCTTCAGCTAACAGGATCTAGCCACTCAAGTAGACACATAAATCACCTGCCTGAGGCATTTTTCGTCTCAGCCACCAATGAAACCTGTTTTGTGGGCGACTTTTTTTCCAGTCGCAAGTCACGATTTTTTCCTTGGTAAACAAGGTAATAATTCACGGAAGTGGGCGGTATCTGTCGCTTAGAATGTCACGTACCAGGATTCACTGAGAATATATAAGCCGCAGGATTGGCTGTGGGGAAAACACATGTCGCAGCCACCAACCAATTGCAGCTTCGAGGGGACAAGTAAACCAAACAGTAAGTTATTAGTGTTTTAAACATATTTATCTTAAAGTACATCTGTTGCTTTTAAGTGAAGTAACCAACTACAGTTAAAGTACTTCAAAAATAAATTATAGCTTTAGAATTAAAGGTTTTTTCATTGTAATGTGACAATTTTACTTTTAAAATATAGCTTAGAATTCAGGTTTTTTTAATATAGTTTTTTTTTTCTGCTTTAGCCAAAACACGAAATCACAACCAAAAAGGTAGTAAAATATGGATTGTTTTGTACCCGACTTACCAGTCAAACCTGAAAATTCCATCAGTTTGGGAGAAAATTTATTTTGTGTGATAAACCCTTTTTAAAAATTCGTGCTATGCACATATACGTGTGTAAGGTGAAGGAAAAATTAGATATTTTCATACTGGCCAAGGAGTGACAATAAAGGCATATGAATTTGGAGTATTTCTTCAGAATTGCAAAGCTTTGCAAGCGATTGTTGATACCAGTGACCGGTCAAAAACGTTCTACTTGAACCGGAATTTTGCCGTAACTTTAGCTGTTAAGAATGACGTAAAATGCATTGTTTTTATTCACGAGGGAGAGAAAACAAAATGTACCTCTTTGTCTCTCGATCAGTTACACATTTTGTGTGATTCTCAACACGAAATCGACCATCTCATCAACTTACAAAATACTGTAAGTGGACCATTTTTCAATACTGTTTAACCAAATTGCCAACCAAATACGATTTTTTCAATGTTAAAAAAGAAATGGATGTAACAAAGTTAGTAACTTGTGCATCAAATGCTTTTAATGCTGATGGTTATCACTTTAAAGAAATAAGTTTATTTATCCAGTCAATACGTTTTCACTGGTCAATTATATTACCAACTAACTTTCATAACCTGATAAGCAATGAAAGATTCAATGTCAATTTTTGTACAGAATTTATTCACGGTATTCGGTATGAGAATTTCGCTTATGACTACACACATAATGAAGTAATAAATTCCATTAAAAAGCTTTATATACAAATGGGTAAACCCATTTTTGCGGTCAAAGGCGACCATAAGTTAATGGAATTATTATCAAATCAATGTAACATCACTGAAGTGATCGATATAAACAAATTTGGACGTGAAAATCCACTGGAAAAAAGATGAAAACGTGACATGTATCCGTTTTGTATAATGCATGATCGTGACCAATGCTCGTTTCACAAGGGAGGACAATATTTTTACTGGATGTTGGTAAATTTTTAAGGCATATATTGTTGTGATTTCGTCAAGACAACATGGGGAAAGAATTAAGTGCCGTCCGTTGTGCATTACAGATGAAGAAAAGATGCCTATGTTCCGTCCAATAGTGTGTGCTGCACTGTCAAATTTCCATCCGAACATTCACAGTTTGAAAAAGGAAGCCTTTACAACGCTTTAGCGTTATTCAGTGGAGAGTATCAGATTGTTTTGTCGTGCGTCGGCCAACATTTAAAAGACGTGTGTGCTTTTGTGTGTTTTAAAAAGCCAGTAACAAATGATGTCATCCGTGCCCTATGTATCACCGCACTTCCAAATCACAATGACAAGTACCTGGTGATAAAACTGTTTTATTCGAAATGTAGACGTCGTAACTGGCTGAAACATCTCATGCAAATGGACTATCAAGTATTGAAAGATTTGACTGACATTGACAAATCGATTCTGCTGTGTGAAAGCTTATTACCAGTGTGGTTACAACGTCATGATGAAAAGAACTTTGTCCTCACCGATTCGTTTACTCTTTGATTTGCTGCAAATTATCCTTACATTCAAGCATTGTTAGCTAATAAGGAATCACATGATTAGTTATTGTTGTAATTTAAGCATTGTTAACTAACAAAGAAACAAATGATTAATTTTGTATAACTGAAACGTAATAAACAACTTTTTATGAAATAACAATACTTGTTATGTGTTTTTTGTTTTTTTAGGGGAGGAGGGGGAAGGAAGAGGCTTACTACTGTAAATAGGAGGATGTTATCAGTTACAGTCTTCATAAAAATGGATGTGCAATTGAAACTTCCATCCATCTTTTTATTAATAGGCTCTACATCTTCAGGAAAAACAGATTGGATAAAAAATTTAATCGTAAAATCACAGAATATTATATTCCACCCGCCCGAAAGAATTGTATTTTGTTGCACTGAGGAAGAACCGATTTATGAAAAGTTAAAACTAACTTCCCCAGTTCCTGTTACTTTCCGTTATGTGTTAAACGAAGATTTGTACAATTCAATACAACCTAATAGTTTATTATTCATTGATGATTTACTACAAAGTACATCTCGAGATTTATTGTTGGAACTAGTACAGAGAGGCTCGCATCATAGAGATATAATTTATACGATAAACAATTAAGAGCACTCAGTCTCCAGGCACGTTAATAATAATGAAAACTACGAGATTACAAACAAATAAACTTTTTAGGCGAACAATTAGGATTTTCGGGGAAAAATTTAGTGAAGCTTTATAAGTCTGCTACAGTCGAGCCCTACTCTTATTTATTTCTGGATTTAAGACCAGAAACACCTAGTATTTTAAGATTTCGATGCAACATTTTCCAAGATCCATTCTTATTGTTTGTAGAGAATGAAAAATTATAAAGTCAAGGATTTTTTACCAATTCTGCATCTACTGACCAGTAAAAGAATTAAAAAAGACGTCAAGTGTGCTTTGTTGAACTGCCCGGAGCTAGTTGACATTTTATCCCTAGCAGCGCTTAATACGTTAAAGGGGCGTGTAAAAATATGCCCCGGCCAGAAAGCTAAACTGCGTCGTTACAAACGAGAGGTAAAATATTTAGCTACAAGAAATCATAACAGAAAGACTAAACAAAAGGTTATACAGAATGGGGTCTCTCATTCTTAGGTGCATTAATTCTGCCTATTATAGGTGCTATAACGCGATTACTGGGCAGCTAAGGAACCAAAAAAATGTTTTAAAAAATGTACCTTTCGTCCCAACCACCATCTATGCGCGACAAATCACCTTATGTAGCACCACTTAAGTACATGGAACATGAAATGAGCGAATTAATGCAAAACAATACATTGGACGATGATAGGAAAATGAAATTGTATAACCAATATTGCTGAATCGATACCTACGTTATGGTGGCGAGTGGGTAGGTGAACCAGTGAAAGTTGAGATTAAAGCTCCGGCCCAACGTGCGCCTCTCCAGGGACCACCAGGGGTGCCTTCTCCTCTCACCCCGCTCCGAGAACAGTGCCCATGTCTGCTCCTCCCACCCCTGCTCCGAAAACAACGTTACAACTCGCTGCTGCATCAAGACCTACATACGGCAAGCAACCAAAACCTATAGAAGACATAGTGAGTGGTGTCATTCCTAAATATAAAAAACGTGTTGAGAGAGTTTTACGAAGTGATAGAGTTCAGTGGGACTCGGAAGGTCGTTTGATACATATGCAAAACGTCATAGAGGATAGTGACGTAGGGAGGCTTGTCCACGGAGCTCTGACGGAAAGTAAACATCATCGCACCAAGAGGAAAAAGGAGCCCGGCTGGACTTTTGTTTGAAAAGTAGTAAAAAAAACAACATTCGGGTCGTCGTTCTTTACAACCTGAACACTCCATCCAACAACGTGAGGAAGTCTTACAACAACATCAACAAAATGTAAAAAAAAAAAAAGTGAAACTATATAAAAATGGTGACGAAAGCCCGACTGCATCATTGATGGCTGAAAACTTAGCCAAAATAGAGAAAGAAAGAGGAGAAGACCTCGAAAAAGCAGACCTCGAAAAAGAAGACCTCGAAAAAAAAGATCCAGACGTATCACTCACTGATATATCTAAACTGTGGAATGACGACTATTATTGAGAAACAGTTACAGAAATTATACTTTGACCCAGCTTCTCCTGGCGGGTTAGGTGGTGTGCACAGATTGTACAGAGAAGCTAAAAGAAGGGGATTAAAAGTAACATTAAAACGAGTTAAAGATTTTTTATCATCACAAGAAACCTATAGTTTGTTTAAACCTGTTATTCGACAATTTAAATGGAATCCTATAATAGTGAAAGGCATTAAGAAAATATGGAGCGTAGATTTGATGGATCTACATTCTTTAGCTAGATTTAACGATGACATAAATTTGTTACTACTACATATAGATAATTTTACTAAGAGAGTTCACTTTAAACCAGTGAAGAAACAAGATGATGTTACAATCGGTAAAGCATTCGAATCTATTTTTAAGGAAACAAAACCACCAGAATATATTTTTTTCAGATACGGGACTCGAATTCACATCTAAACACGTGCAGAACGTTTTTTAAAAAGTATAACATAAAGCATTTTACTACAAAAAACACTGAAACAAAGGAGGCTGCATCTGAGCGATTTTTTAGAACGCTGAGACAAAGGTTTCACAAGTACTTACTTTCCTGCAATACTAACCGGTATATAGATGTACTTCCAGACATTATCAATGCCTGCGAATCTGCCTATCATCGATCTAATAAAATGTGACCCATAGATGTCACCAAAAAAAAATGAAAAATTGGCCAATCGCAATTTATACGGAAAAGAATTAAAAATAGGTGATTTGGTTAAATTGTCCAAACTTAAAGGTATTTTTGAAGAGGGTTATTGACCAAATTGGACGACCGAGGAATTTAAAATCAGTGGAGAAAAAAAATACCTATGTATTTAGTAGTTGATTTAGAAAATAAACCAATTTTAGGTAGTTTTTATAAACAAGAATTGCAAAAAGTAATTAGCAAGCCTGATAGGCTACATAAGGTTGAAAAGATTCTGAAGCAATGCAAACATGGTGGAAAAATTGAATACTTCATTAAATGGGAAGGATACCCGAAGAGTCAAGCCAGTTGGGACAGTGACGTAGTAGATTTGTCAACATGAGCGAAGAAACGTTAACGTTGCTTTCAAATAGTAGCATGGATGTATTTCCAAATAATACTTTACAAAATTATACAACTAAATTGTTGGAACCATTAAATTTACACGAGAATTACGAGGTAGGACTGGCCCAGATAACCTTCCCTAACAACTTTACTCAAGATGTGTTAGCTATTTTACCAGAGGGAAGAGAGGAAGATCAACTGCTATTACAATTTTATAAAATTAACACAAATAAAAGTATTACCGAAGTGGAGAATAGTGAACGCAAATTGTCAGGTACAGAAAGTGGGAAAAGGTACGATAGTTTAAAACAATTGGTAGATACAATCATGAGTCCATGAAAAGTTCCGTAGGAACGATGAGTAACACACTTCTATTAGGGTGGTGTCCTAGCGTTTGACCGATGACAGAGACTCGCCTCGACCACCATTGGAACTAAACAGTGAAAACCTTCAATTTCAAAAACTAGATGGCGCCAGTAATTTGTGCCTTTTAAAACTTCAGTATCATTTACAGCTTGTTTGTGGGCTCTCAATGTTATTCATAAATTCTTATTTAAAGTATTCTTTGGAATACTCAGACGAATAAAATTTATTAAGCTATATTCTAAACTATTTTCGGAATTATTTTTAACCAATCACGAAGCAGTTTGGTTAAAACGAACGCTATGACATGTGTTATGTAATGTGCCACTCGTGCTTCAACTAAAAAAGTGAAATCTTCCAAGTCAACTGCCAGAAAGCGACAGACGAGGAAATTCAACTTTATAAACAACAAGAAAGTAGTTTGATAATATGGCAAAGAATGTTTGCTCACTTAGTGCAATTATTTTGTTGGTGGTCCGTGTTCATACTGGAGATAATCCCCTAAACAGTAAAAAGTGTGGTAAGGCATATCTACGATTATCTGTTGCACATTTTAAGTCGAAAGACAGGAAGCTGATTATTTCTAAAGTGTGACACGTCGTATTATGATTTGTGAGATTTTCTGCTGCATTTTCTACATTCTACGACAAAACAGTGAGAAAGTGTTTAAATGTGGAAACCGTAGTAAAGCCTTTTAACTGAAGCTCATGTTTAGTTGCGTTTGGGGGCGAGAAGTGTCTTAATGTTTTTGTGACGAGAAGCCTATTAAAAACATAGTATGGGGTACTGCAATTTCTGGTGAATGAGGCTTGTTGCAACGTAAATGAATTTTTTCTACCGATCGTTCCTTAAATCAAGTTTGTAGTACGCAATTATCTTATTTAACGTGAATATCAGACGATGGATACTCGTATACAAAACGGTGTGAAAACCTGGAAATGCAACCATAGTGGTGCCGCTTTTCATACATAATTAAAAGAAATAGACAACTTTTAAATGCCAGATATTTTTATTAGTATCCGTTTTCGAAGTAAGAAATATTACAATGCATAGTCAACGTTTTTTAATGAGACACTTAAGTGAAAATTAAAAAAAGCTACAATTTCGTTGTAAAAGTGTGTAGCAATGTAGTCGAATGGAAATGAATGACATTAAAAAAAATTTATAAATTTATAAATTTATAAAAAAAAATCCTGTAACTTTAAATTCTTATTCGTCGCTTATACATGACACTGTGCAAGAGTGCATTTTTTAGGGTACTGCTACTCCGAAGCAGAAGGGGGGGGGGGAAGGCTCCCGCTTCAAAATCCTTTACACATTCATATATCTTACAATTTTGGCGTCACTGGTTATTAGTGCTAAAAATTGTTTAAAATATGAGTAATCGAAACTTGTCAGCCTAAAAAGTGTTCGGTAATGAGAAAGCGCCTCCGTTACTCTGTTCAGTGGCACAGGCAAGAAACATTGTGGAGGGGGACGAATAAAGCCAGCTTGCGGTTTGGGGGAACGCTTCCCTAGAGCATTCCGAGGAATTGAAGCAATTTATGGTACATCACTGCCGAATCCTGCTTCTTTAAAGTACTTATTTATTTTACGTATTCTGGCAAATTTCTGTAGCGTTATGACACAAAGGCGGAAGAAGTATCGTTTATGTTACACGAATCCTATAAAATACTTAGTGCGTGACAGTGTATCTGCTTATAAATGAAGCTTGTTACAGTGTAGATGGATTCGTTCTGGCAATCAATCCTTAGAATTAAAATTGTAGTACCAATTTCGTGTTTAACGAATGTGAGACAATACGTATTCCAGTACACAATAGTGGGAAAACCTTAAAATGCAAATTTTCTGATGCCACTTTCTAACATATTTCAAAGAAGTATCCTTTAAACGTTATTTTTTTTATAAACAACCAATTGTGAAACACATAATAATGATGTTGCATGGCATACGTTACTTCGATGAGACACTTAAGAGCTTGTTAAAAAAGCTACACTTTCGTTGAATTTTTTGAAGTATCGTAAATTGAATGCGTAATGGTGTGAAGCCCTGGAAGTGTTAATTGTGTGATGCTGCAATTTTACTTCTACAGTAACTAATATCATTGGGTTATTTTGCCTGTCGAGCAATGATGTAAATAACGAGGGGGGGGGGACGCGGGCAGGTCAAGCGCCCCTCCCCCTC
>JAHWFP010208193.1:0-11504 GCA_023313725.1 Lithobius niger | reverse complement strand
CCGCTCGTTATGTATCTGTTGGAGTTTTTTAGTATGAGTAGCTAACCTAAGTCGCTTATTTAAATTCATGAAAATGGCACAACTTTTCCGTAACACTTATTGTATCCAGCTTTCGTTTTTAGTACATTTTACGGCATTTTCCGTCACCAGTTTACAAAGCAGTCTTTATAAATCTCTATTTTGAATGTCACACCGTGGAAAAACGGAGAGAGAGAGAAATATGATTCATCCAACTCGCTGTTCGGTGTCATAGATTACAAAAAAATAAGGCGCCGCTTCTTAGCGTATTGGGCTGTTCTCAAACCCACCGCTTTTTTTTTAAATTTAATTTCCCTCTAATACAGTGGTATCAACATGACGGTTGATTATTGTGTTGTTGGCTTGCTTGGGGTGGATTTTTGGTTGGCGGTCCTCATCTTTTGGTTGTCGACAAATGTTTAATGTTTTAAACTAGAGCGCCTGCTATAGATATATTTTTAGAAGCTGAGTGTAAACCCTCGAATTTTAATAACTTGATTCGTCCCTTCTTCGGTACGAACGAGATAGACATAATTTTTTTTGCACCATTACTGAAGCTCCAATAGTATTGTAGGGCATTTTCTTGAATTTAAATCTACTATGTTAAATACAATGGTATGGAATCAGTTAGGTCATATTTCCGTACACATGTCATACTAACCACCACTAGCACTGAAATCTGTTCCAATGCAATTCGAGTTTGATGGTGATATTTTGAAAACAGCACAATTTGCGCAACAAACTAAAATGAAAATTGTTCCATGCTCTCAAATAGGCTAGTTACAAATAGCTAATCATTCAAATGTACCCAACTTTCGCCTACGAAAACAAACACATAGCATTGCTGTGTTGTGTGTAAAAGAAAGTATCACGACTAAACTTCAATAAAAATTACGAGCGAACTTAGTTTTAGTAAAAAATTGGTAGAGCTCAAAACTGTGACTAGCGAACGACAAACTTAAGAAAACTGAACAGTGAAAAAACTAAAATAAATAAAAGCAGCACTCAGTCGTTATATAACAAAGTTGTACCATCAAACATTGTTTTGTAATGTAGGAAAAGTGAAAAAGGTGAATGTTTTAAACTAGAGCTGCAGATATATTTTTTTTGTACACTGAGTGTAAACCCTCGAATTTTAATGGCTTGTTTCGTCCCTTCTTCGGTACGAACGAAATAGACATAAATTTTTGCACCATTACTGAAGCTCCAATAGTGTTGTACGCCATTTTCATGATTTTACATGAAGGACTTAGGCTATCTACTCATACTGAAAACTCCAAGCCTTGATCCTACAACCACACAAAATTTCTTTCAGTCAAGAACCAAGTCACCTTGCTTTTGTTCACAACCTTACTAAAACTCTCCATTAACATCATGAGTCTATGCCTTTGTACACATTACAAACCATACTCCAAGGTTGCTTGGTTCTTGACTGAAAGAAATTTTGTTTGATTGTAGGATCAAGGGCTGAAAGAGAAAAATCGTTTGTTTTGTTCCAAAAACGACGGTAACAATGTTAAGTCTATGAAGCGAGTGACGTGTAAAAAGGATGTTTACTCAGAGTTTCCCCAACTTTATTCTCGGACCACAATTCTTTTTGCTCTTTCTTTGTGTCATTTCTATGAATTTAAATGAAGGTTTTTGGCTATCTACTCATACTAAAACTCCAATAACATTGTAAGTGTTATGGAAAAACAACACTCTTCGCCCTGCTCCGATAACGGGTGTTATGCAACTCCTCCAAGCCCAAACAAACAAACACCCAAACTTTTCTTTTTTAAATGTGGCAAAGTTCTTACAAATAGCGTAAATAAAAGAAGAGTGTTATAGAAATAATTCGGATAAGTGAAAACGTACTCACATTTTGTAGAAGGACAAAGCTTGTGGGTGGATGGTGGCCTCGAGTGGTTGACAAGGAGCCAGTCCGAAATTGTTTGTCTTTTATATGTACACTAATCTAAACAAAATGTATGGAGCTATCGAGAGAAAAAGAAACTTCATACTGACTGCTCAGACCTTGTCTATTGCAGTCGCATTCGTTTTCAGTTCCTAGCTTTTTTTTTTTTTTAATTTAATTTCCCTCTAATACAGTGGTATCATCATGCTGGTTGATTATTGTGTTGTTGGCTTGCTTGGGGTGGAATTTTGGCTGACGGCCCTCATCTTTTGGTTGTCGACAAATGTTTAATGTTTTAAACTAGTTGCTTAGATATATTTTTTAGTACCTGCTATATTTTTAGAAGCTGAGTGTAAACCCTCGAATTTTAATAACTTGTTTCGTCCCCATCTTCTATGTGAACGAGATAGACATAATTTTTTGCACCATTACTAACGCTCCAGCTGTGTTGTAGGAGTTATGAAAGAGTTGGATGTAGTCAAATTTAACGTTATTTGTGTTAGAGTACGTAACAGAACGACATACTAATCTGAATTTGGGGTCATGAGTAAAGAGATCTGAGGAAAGAGTTTGGGAGCCAACATCCTTTTCCCCCATACGTTGAGAGGTGAGATCACCAACAAAAAGAGATCTTCCCTTTAAAACCCCAATAACAACGTAACTGTTGCAAAGAAATAACTTTCCTTCGCTCATGGGGGAGGGGGGGGGGGAAGCGTTACCCATGCACAAAGCTTACGAGCAAAAAATAATACACTCGCCCATTCCTGGACTTTTCTAGGTAAATTATGACTAGTGAAAAGAAAGCCGCTCGCAGCCTTAAGGCTAGAGAGAACCACTCCTTGGAATGTCTTTTGTTTTTCTTTTTAATATTTAACCTACATGTAAGTGAGAGAAAGGAATATCTATTCAGTTCGTTTATTGCAGCACAGCGGCATGGATTACAGTCCTGCGTCGCCAAGCGAACTCGGTTTGGATGTGGAAGGAGAGTCGGATCATGCGTCCCAAATTGATAGCGTTGCCAGCCTTAGCCCATCGTCGATTTGAAGGAGCGAGTTAGATACAACTTCGCAAATTGGTGATATAGTCAGCCTTGGCCTATCGATTTCGGCGGAAGAGAGCAACTAGTCCGATGCTACCTCACGAGTTGGTGTTGTGCCCAGCCTTTGCCACAGGTCGATTACGTTCCGAGAGAATGGTGTGTCATTCTGGACCCCTCTAACTCCAGTAAAACCAGACTGCCGAAAATTGCATACAGAAAAATAACAACACTCTTCGCCTGCCTTAGGTTATCACCCTACAACTCGTATAGCTAAAACTCCAATAACGTTGTAAGTGTTACGGAAAAAACAACACGGCTCCAGCTTTTGTGGTGGGTTTTTTAATATTTGTATAACTTATATTTAGTTCTGGAGCCTAACCTCCAGCTTTTGTACCTTTTTTAGTATTGTGTAATACGTGGGGAAAAAGTTGAGCCGTTTTCATGAACTTAAATGAAGGTCTTAGGCTATCTACACATACTAAAACTCCAATAACATCGTAAGTGTTGCGGAAAAAATAACAACACTCTTCGTCCGCCTTAGGTTATCACGCTACAGCTCGTACTAAAAACTCCAATAACGACGTGTTACCATATTTTTGCGAACACTTCCAACCGAGGTAAAACTCCATACGTCCTAGCCCTTTTTCAACTTCAGCAATAAATGTTATCGAAAAAAGTTGTGTCATTTTCACGAATTTAAACAAAGCATGAAGTTAACATACGAGTCGTAAGTTCATGCTTTTGGCCGCACTACAATCCTATACAAAACTAGCATCACATTACCTCCATACTTTTGTACACAGTATAAACTAACAATCTGCGTGGCTATCTCCTTTTGTCTTCCTCATAGACAATTTTGTTCGACAGTCAGTTGGGCGCAATAAATATCATTCACCTCCCTTACCGTCAATACTAACTCGCCACACAACTTCCCATACAAAAAATCATCCCATTTCATTACATGTACTAGCCCCATACGTAGCAGAACGTAATACTAATGAACATTTGGGTGACTACTACAACATTCTCGTTAAGGTTTTGCTCTTTCAGTCAAGATGGAACCAGCCTGATGTTTCTTTGCAAAAAAAAAAAAATATATGTAAGACGAGCTCCAGCCCAGCATGGAAGAAATGTATTTTATGCACAAAAGTGTACTAACACGTACAATGTTATTTAGTATACCTTGTTGATTGTACAAAAGCGTGGTAGTACTTACAAAACTATTGGAGCTTCAGTATAGTTTGTAGTGTTCTCAGCGCGTGGGGGAAAAGGAGTCTGTAATCTCTCTCAATCCTACGCTCTGCTACCCATAACCATAACCCTTCAACAAAGAGATTTTTCAACATGATACCTTTCTCAAAAACAAACTGTCAAACCCTCCCATAGAGAATAGTAGGTGACGGCTGCAAAAATGGGGTAAGAAAACCATGTTATATCACGATCACCAAACATGCAAAAACCTTCCTACAAAACCTTCTCGTAGGCTTCTAAAGCCTTCATAATGGCATTCTCAAAATCAAACTCCCATAGAGGTAACCACCACACAAATCGATATAAAAAAACCTTATATCACGATCATCAAACATGATGGTGCAAACAAACCAAGACAAAACTATCGTTCAAATGAACCACCAAAAGCTTTCTCTTTCAGGACATCAAAGTGTTCAAAGTATTTCAACATGGAAAGTGTTACTAACTATCGAGCAAATAAACCGTCAAAAGCTTTCTCTGTCAGGATCAAGACAGAACTATCGTCAATATAAAAGGTTTTTCTCTTTCAGCCAAAGTACAGACGAAGATGAAGACAATGTATATTAAAAAAACGTTATAGTTATCAACAGATTGTCTTTCCTTATAGACAATTTTGTTTGACAACAGTTGGACGCAACAAAATATCTTTAAAACTATAGTCAAGCGCGCGCGCGCAACGAGTTGAGTGTGAGCTCGCTCAGCATTGAAAATCTGTTGCGACGGGCGCAACATTGCCGAGCGTTAGCCCAATAGTACCACAACAAAATATCTTTAAAACTATAGTCAAGCGCTCGCTCCATGCCTCTCTTTCCCTCCTCCAACACACTCAACTCGTCGCGCGCAGAACTCTAGCCTACGCCCCTCAATGCTATCGTGCGCACAACACGACATGTGAGCTCGCACAGCATTGAAAATCTGTTACGCCGCGCTCAACATTGGCGAGCGTTAGCTCAATACTAATCTGCACACAACAACTTTATGCTAGGCTCGCGCTCAGCATTGAAATCTGTTACGGAGAAAATTTGAAATCTTCAAACACGAATTGCATTGGAACTGTTACAGACTGAAATCTCAAATAGCATTGAATTAGTTACGGAAGAGGTTTGTGTACCCAAGTTTAGTATTGTTTCTGTTAGGAACCGTACACAACCCCATACTAACCCTCTAAATCAGTACCCTTAACTACTGAGAGTGCTCATCAGAAAAAGCGGACTGTGATTAGCTGTTACGTCAAATAGCCCTGTCTCATTGGCAAATTAAAAAAAAACGAGGGACATTCTCAAAGAATTACAAGTTATGAAAGGAATTGCCAGGAATTGACTGGGAATTACCTGGAATTTACTGGACATAAAGAAGAATTACCTTGAAGAATTGCCTGGAATGTACTGAGAATTAAGGAGAATATTATTAGAACTGATATTTACCGAAAAGATACCAGAAATTGACTGTAAATAACCGAGAATTAAGAAAATTTACACGGTATCATTGATGAATTATGAAGAATCAATAAGCATTGACCTGAAATTTCCTGGAGTTACAAGTTTAATAAGTAGAATTTACTATTAATTACGAGGAATTAATAGGAATTACCAAATGGATCAGGTTTTACCAGGAATTTACTTGGAATTTCCGAAGAATCGAAGATGAAGGCATTACCAGGAGCTGGCCACGAATTACCTGCTTTTTACTAAGGGAGACATTGGAATGCAAGCTCTTTTGTAACTCGCCCATCATTGATTAAATTTTACAGAATATGTCGGTACAAAAAATTACGAATTATATTTTGAGCCTTGTGAACTAGACCGAGTAAGTGGGTGATTAGCATTGTAGTTAGATGGGCTACTTTACTTCTTCTCTCGAATCGTACTGAGAAGAAAAAAGGCCAATAAAAGCCAGCAAAAAATAAGAAGATCTAATCAAAACCAATGGAAATGTAAAAAAACTCACTTCTTTGATTCTAGTCACAGAAGGATGTGAGATATAAAAATGTACATGACGAGCTCATACATTTATTTGTTCGGAAAATAAAGTTTTATTACCTTGTGGTGTACATTTTTATATCTCACAACCTTTTGTGGATATAATCAAAGTGTTGGGCCTCTTTGCATTTCCAATGTATTTGATTAGATTTTCATTTATGAATGATACCTAAAGGGTCATCTTTTTTGCATTATTGTAAATAATAACTGATTACCTATCGAAAAACTGATGGAGAAAAACGGTGGCACTGAAGAATGTTGTAAAGCACACAATCTTATTAAACTATCCTCATGAAAAATATTAAATTATGTTTAAACTAGTGGAAAGCCCGAATTTTAAGCATGTGTGTGGTCACAAAAGGCCAAAAACTACTGGCCTTAATAACCAAGCAGCACGACCAAGGCTCGTCTCTTCACCTACTAAGTCACGTATCCTACAAAATCCTTTTTTAACCCTATCAGCAACCTGCCTTCCCCCGATCTCGGTTTATTCTGTCTGTGTTAGGTTACGTTAGTCCTTTCTACTCCTGCATCACCCCCACACACAGATCCTCTTCTCCCACTGGCCGTCTCTGTTCTCTGCTCTCTTCCCCTCCTCCAACAATCATGGGTCGTAAATATTCCAACTGCGGCAGGGAAAATAACTATGACGAATTAATTACAATTGAGCGTCACTACGTGTAAAACGTTTCACCACCACATTGCAGTACAATCTCTTCGTCACCAGATTACAGCAGGAGAAATGCAACCCCCCTCCCCCCCAAAAAATACGGGCCCATCCACGTTGCGCCAATCTCTTCTCTGTTATGCAAGCTGGCCGCCAACTCCAACCCAACGCAATTATCCGTTACGGCAATATTTTTTGTTTGTTGGCATTTGTTAGAACAGAGACAAACGAAAATTACAAACACGAAGAGCAAACGTGAACCGAATGAGAACTGTGAGCAAAGCTAAGCAACCTCACTCGGCCTTCTCAAGTGTGTGCACCATAATCAGAGGTGATGACATTGAAGTAATTGCTGCACCGAGTGAATTTTACTTGGTCAATATTTCCTTGAAAACTACATTTTTCGTCAATTTTCCTTGATGCGGACCAAGACTGGCTAGTTTGACTATCACAACAATGTCTCGGTTACTAGCAATGCAAATCGTTATTGTACAAATATATTCGACGATGGTTCGCCAACAATGCACTAACACTGCCCTTTATTGCTACAATGCCACAGAGGTATTTGTCCGGATCCCCAAATGCACATCATCGCATGATGTTAGATTTGTAATTTGTGGCGGTAGCGGTCCTTATGTAAGCCTCAGCATGAACTTCCATGTTAAACGTCAAACTTTGAACTCCTATAGTCTCGCCCAGAATTGACATAGACCAACGAAATTCGGAATTTGGGGTCGTGTCGCAACTATTTTACTGCATTACAAATTTTAATGACAACAATCGAACCGTTCGGCGTCCACAGTATGGCTATTTCTTGTTGTTGTTCTTGTTGTTGTTGTTGTTGGGGCTCTTTGCCCTCACCTGGAGACCGAACCACTGAACCGATTTTCAAGTTCTGTAGCTTAAAACGTAGGTATGGACATGGCCTAGGGCCTTTCGTAGGCTTTTTTAATGTAACTACAATATTCTCGACACGGAAAGCCAAATGGGCTAAAACTTTTGCTCTCACATAGAGATTGAACCAATGAACTTATTTTCAATTTGTATAGCTTAAAACGTAGGTATTAACACCGACCAGGGCCTTTTGAACCCCATTTTGATGTGACTGCAGCATTCTAGTCGGCAGAGCAATTATTAATGCAGAGCAGTGGGCATAAATCATTAGTGTACTCTTTGCCCTCACTTGGAGATCGAACCACTGAACTGAGCTGAGTTCTATAGCTTAAAACGTAGGTATGGACAAGGCCTAGAGCCTTTCGCAGGCTATTTTAATGTAACTACAATATTCTTGACACGGATAGCCAAATGGGCTAGAACATTTGCTCTGACCTAGAGATCGAACCAATGAAATGATTTTCAATTTGTATAGCTTAAAATGTAGGTATTAATACCAACCAGGGCCTTTTGAACACGATTTTGATGTGACTGCAGTATTCTCGTCGGCAGAGCAATTATTATTGTAGAGTACTAGGCAGAAATCATTAAGTGGAGTAACACATTTTTGCAAATCGAGCTAGAAACATAAAATTTTATACAAAAGTCTTGGACCCCATGAAATACCCCCCAAGTGTCTTCAGCACCTTCCCCCACCCCTCCAAGCATCCTCCGCCCCGTGCTCCCTCCCAGGCTTTGGCAACAAATTCTTACAGATCAAGCTGAAATCATGAAATTTGGTGAACAAGTCATTCTTAGCAGCATAAATCGAATAAGCCATGGAACCCACATGAAATACCCACAATGGGACCCTAGCACCACTCTGTGCCCCCTCTCTGGTACTTGACCAACAAATTATTGCAGATCGGGCTAAACGCTTGAATTGCGATACACAAGTCATTCATAGTAGCTCTCTATGGAACCCTCTCGAGACAATCTACAAGGCACCACAACGATCCCCCCCCCACCCCTACCCCATGCTCCCTCCTTGAGCCTGACGAACACATTCTTCCAGATAGTGCTAAAAGAATGAAATCTCGTACACAAGTAATTGTTAGCAGTAGAAATCAAACTAGCTATGGAACTTTCGCGATATGCTCCAAGGCCCCTCAGTGCGTCCCCCCTATTCCCGCTCCATGAGGTTGATTTCCGAAAAATTCTTGTTGATCGTACTGAAAGCATGCATTTTGGTACACAGATCATTCCTAGTACTATAAATTGAACCAGCCATGGATCCCCATGAAATACCTCCCCCGGCATCTTCCCTATCTGGGCACCACATGAAGCATCAATGGCCAACAAATTCTTGTTGAATGTACTAAAATCATCCATTGTAGCAGTGGAAATCCAACTACACATGGAACCCCATGAGATACACCCACCCTTAGTGCTTCCCTGTGTCCTCTCCATGAGGGTGATGTTCAACAAATTCTAGTTCGATCTGTACTGCTAAGAATGACTTGTGTACCAATTCACGTTTTAGCACGATCAGCAAGAATTTGTTGGTCATTTGTTGGCCTAAATCGGAATTTGGAATTGGAAATTGGAATTGGAATTTGTTAGCCAAAATTCATAGTACCAAAATTCGTAGTACTACAGGTGAGTGTGGTAGGGGGACAGGAAGGGGCCTTAGGGGATATTTTGAGAGATTTATTAGCTCGATTTATTAGCTAAGAATTGACTTGTGTAGCAAACTTCAAATGCTTGATGTTCATAATTCGCCCAAATTCTGTCCCGTAACAGCTGTACTAATCCTGAAAATCGAACCATCGAACCGATGCTCAATTTTACAACAGAAAACATACGTATGATGAAGGCCTATGGCCTTCTGAACGCTATTTTAATATGACTTCAATTATTGCTGTTGTTCTTCTTCGGGAAGTTCTGCTCTCACGGTGGAGATCGAACCAAAGAACCGATTTTCAAATTTTATAGCTCTTAAAATTGAGTATTAAATAGGCTTTCTTATAACCGTTAATTTAAGGTGATTACAGTATTCTTTTCTGTGTTATTCTTGCTGAGACAATAAAAAAAATAATGGATATTAGTATTAAAAAACGCTTAAGCATATAAAATACGGATGTAAGCATTAAAAAACTTAAAGCCGTAAAGGAACAGAGATTAGAAAAAGACATATAAGCCATCAGCGTCGCACTAATACGAGTAAAAGAATCTCCAGCTTGTTTTTTGGGTCACTGGAGATTCTTTTACACGTATTAGTGCGACGCTGATGGCTTACATGTCTTTTTCTAATTTCTGTTCCTTTACGGCTTTAAGTTTTTTAAGGCTTACATCCGTATTTTATATGCTTAAGCGTTTTTTTATACTAATTGTACTTAACGCCAGCACTGCACCACACTTTAGTTTTGTTTTCATGTTAAGATTTTTGTATTTATTTTTCAGATGTGCATATTGGTTATTTAACTGTGCAATGGCCTGCATGGGCAATGTGGCTCATTAAATTTGAATATTATTTTTACTGAATAGAATTTTAATACACATGTGGTAATCTTTGTTAAAAAAAATATTTGCAATAGCTCGTTTTGCGTTTATGGTGGTTTAAGGCCTGTGTTCAATATTGCAAACACTCTTTAGTTATTTACAATATTACATTTTGATATAGCATTACTGCCATTTCAAGATAATGCCCTCTACATCTTTAATTATACTGGCGAAGTAAGAACAGGACGGGAAGATCCTCTTATGCCACATTTCTCTGGCTTTGGTTTCCAAGCTCAACTTGAAGTTTTCATGAAACAAGATGGCTACATGCAGTTTCATGTGAGTATTTTTGTTATCTGTAGGCCGCGAAGGAAAACTAAAAAAATATCGATGAAACAAATTGTGGTGCCTGGACCAAATGGAAATTAAAAACACTTAGTAAAAGTATACAGCAACTAAATTAATCTTGCAGGAGGATAGCCTTGAAACCATTACTTCTGTGTATAGCTGTTATCATGGGTAGATAGGTACCCATGCTGTTATCTATTCAACTTGAGTGACCACTTCCATAAATGGTCAGCGATGGATTAGGCGTAATGTGACTGCTTCTAGCAAATGTGACATCACGTTTCAATCTTTATGAATGGACTTGATGCTTCAGCGTGTAAGGCCATTCATAAAGATGGTTGTTGCAGGGCAGGTTTATGTTAAATACCGGCTAATATATACTGTTGTTTGGAGCCTAGCTCCGCTATGAAGACACTAAACCACTTGACCAATTAGAAAGGGGCCATTCAAAAACCACGTGGTCGTTTTTAAAGCCATTTTGACCCTCCCCTCCCCCCCGGGGGGGGGGGGTGTGGCCAGATCTTCGACCCCTCCCCAAAGAAACCACGTGGCTCATAGCCACCCCCCCCCTCCCCGTACATAAAAAAAACGACATCTTAACGTGTTTTTGACGAATGCGGTACCACTTCATATAAAATTTGTTATAGGGTTCCCAGCCAAAATAGTTAGCTCGCGAGGCGCCAGATGGCGAAATTATCGATTACGCTTCCGGCAAAGCCGGAAGTGAGACCTGTAGCGTGCGTTTCGCTACGGCGTGAACTGCAGCGAAGGGACAATTGACGGAAAAAAGAATAACTACATTAAATACAACACGGAAAGGAAGAATGTCATTAAAGGAATCGAAGGAAGATCTTGTAAAAATATAAAATGATTAATCAATCGTTTTATTTAATGGATACGTGCGAAAGTAGTTAGCTTGCATTAGACGTG
>JAHWFP010208186.1:0-11787 GCA_023313725.1 Lithobius niger | reverse complement strand
GTACTCTGATGAAGGTATCGCGTGCTTGACACATTTGATACCGAAATATATTACGGTTTTGTTTTTACTCGCTCGTGCTGCTGGCTGCTGGTCTTATCCCAGTTCGCCGTACTGCACACACCACTTTGTTCTAGTTGGGTGATGAGTGGAGCAGGGATTAGTCATTGTCTGGGTCTGTGGCAAGAGTCTCTCCCTGATCCAAAAGGATGGACCCTGCTATCACTTAGTGATGTTGGCTGCTTTGTATTGAAACGTCTTTGCTTCCCAGACAGTCAGTGGGACAAGTTTAAAAATCCTCAATACTATTTACAATGTCCTGAGTACAAAGTGCAATGCCAACTGCAGCAGAGAATTCCCTCAAAAAACTGCACAAACGGTACCAAGACATTAGCTCATAAACGACACCAACGGCGGATTTGATGTAAGCCACGTAGACCAAGGCCAGCTACCAGATTTAGAAAACGCCACCGTCATCACAACCGAGCACAACAGACGAACCAGACTTGCATCGAAGTAGCTTACAATGCCACAGGCACACGACAATCGATCTACACCAGGGGGCATGCAGTCGTGTTGCCGACATGCTTCCTGGGCCCAACAAAAGAGCATTGCCGTGATTGTTGTTGTCGCCACTTGCTGAGGAAGAAGCACATCAGCAACTTTACAAATTTCAAAAAATGGTCACTTCCGCAGACTGGGCGACTGATCCAACTTCATAATTTTCAACACAATCCTCCCCAGTGAAATATACCCTAATTCGTGTATTACACGACCATGGGCTTATGCTTGGGGGGAGGGGCGGGGCTTTAGACAAATCATAACTTATTTTCTAGCCTTACTTCTGTCCAGGGATGGAGTTGCGTCCTTCACGGAAACGTCACAATTATGCAATAATTCACTTGTGATCTGGATTCAGTCCCAGCATAATGTCTTTATGTATTCACTTTCTGCATCTGTCTGTGACACCAATTGTCAGAGAAAAAAAGCTGCAGCTATCTGTTTTTATCATATGGTTTTCTAAATGTTTAGGCTATTGAATAACTTTTCAGTGCTTTATCCTATTGATCTGGCTACGCCACCAATGGAAAGGTCGCGCCAAGACGATAAAAAATGTGTATTGACAGTATTGGAATGTCGAAATCTGTAAAAAAAAATTGACAAAACGGTCAACAGTCCTCCAAAATCAAACATAATTGACACAGAAAACTAATTTCTAACTATACAAACCATTAACTACATACAGGGTTTAATATTGTCGCTCATCTTCCTTCCTGGAGAGAGTGATCGCTCATCTGATTTCGTAGAGTAAGTGATCTCCACGACCTGACCCATCCTTCCGGAAAATGGCGGCAAAAACGTTCCCGTTTGTGAATGGCATTGGATAAAACCTTATTTTTGTTAAATGTAGGCCTATGAAGCCTTTAGTAAATTTTGCAGCTGAGAAAACTCAATTATTTCACACTTTTGACCTTAAAAGCATTTTAGGGGGATAGGCTTTAGCTTCACGTGGGCATCTGATACACAATTTATGGTATATGTATTTTCACCAAACTAACGGTTTTAGTTTGTTTCAACACTTGACTCACCCAAAAATCTTCTTTAAACTTTTAGTGGCTTTAGAAGGCAGTCAGGGTCTGTTGTAATTGGAGCAACTTCCATTCACCTCTTATCTTTCTCTGGTACTATCCCCAGATTGTAAAGGAGAATACAGATAGGTGGTAGAGATGGGTCGGATTCATTTTTTTAACTCCGGTTTCGGTTTTCATACCAACAAAACCGCGTTTTCGGTTTCTGCCATCCTCCACCTCAACAAGATATTTCTTACGTTTTCTTTCTTGGAACAGTAGTATTACTAGCTTTTAACTCGCTCCTGCTTTCACTTTCAGCAGCGTCATGACCTTGGGTCTAGCTGTGGCACTATTTCCCTCTACTATTTATTTTTTAATGACTAGGAGGTTGCGTAGAAAATAATAATTATTTAAACAATTAAAACAACAAATCAATCTTTGATTTTTCGAACACCGTTCAAAAAAACCGACACAAAATCCGAATCGGTTTCTGTTTCGGTTTTCAGTAAAACCGAAAATTCGGTTTCGGTTACCGACCCATCCCTAATAGGTGGTTAAGTATACTGTGCTGGAACCCATATCTAAGGTGGCTATAGTAATTAGCTTTGGAAGTCGGCATATTAAGTGCTTAAACTGCACTTTCGTCAACTGCATGGCATGGACTAGTAGTTTTGACATGGACCTGCTTTCCATAATTGCTCGTGTGTTTGAGATGAAGTTTGTCGGGTGGCTACTTCCATCTCATTCCCGGTCGCTCGCCAAACGCTCATGAGCTCTGGTCTAAGAAGATGACGTATGTTGCAGCCACGTATGCTCCAAGTGGTGCTCGTGGTTTGAAACTGATAAATTCATTACAGGAAACACTTGAAAGGTCGAGATGTAACCTAGTGGAGTAGTGATTTATAAAGTCGGTACTGTACCAACCAAGATTTGTTCTTGGCGTAGAAGGTGGGATTTGTTAAAACAAATTAGTTGGCCCTGTTGAAGTGACTTCCTAGGAGACAGCTTAATTAAATTACAGTATGAACAGTGAAGATAATTCTTAGTAGCACATTTAAGGATTGTTGTGTGTGTTTGGAACTGGCTCCTGTCAATGCTGTTTCACGTTATAGAAGCCATTTTACAGTTTTTCATCAGCTTTTCAATGTTCTAACCTGTTGTGACTACCGTATAGACCCCAACGAGCTTACCACCTAACCACCTATGTCTTGGCCTGCGTCAAAAGATCTTGCTACCATATTGGTGGAAAGGAAAATCCGGATATGCCGGCAAGTAAGCTGGATTCTCTCTGAAACGATGCTCCATTCCCCTAGTTGATAGCCAGAGAAAAATGTTGATTGTGGGAATTTGGGTATGAATTTACTTATTGGGAACTTGCTATGCGCAAGTTTTGACCAAATAGTGAGACTCGTCTGAGCAGGCACGTTAACCAATCGTCCTGTTATAAATGTAGCAAAGTTTCGTACATTTTTCTCCTAAATAATTTCGTAGGGCTTGCATCTGAAAGTTTGAAGTTTGTGCTAGAAAACTTTCTTCGAGCTGGTTATTGTCGACCTAATATCAACATTTTTACATTATTACTAAAACCTAGTTTTAGCGCCTACGTAGAAAAGAAAATGTACTGGGTGGGCCACAAAAAACGGACGACCCAGCATTTTTCTAAGTCCAACTTTTCTAGTTAACACCCCTCAGAACCAGGAGAGGACTGAAATCTTCGTTTCATTAGCTTTGATTTCTCTCCTCTTCTAGTTCTGAGGGGTGCTAACTAGAAAAATTAAATTTAGAAAATTTATTTTGGGTCGTCAGTTTTATGTGGACCACCCTGTATTAAAAATTCTGAATGTGTAAACCAAACATTTAGCTTGTGTCTCCACAGGTAAGTTTGTATCTTTTTGGGAGAGGTTTGTAATGTTGAGCTGTTCCCATAGCTATTTGGTTTCATTTTTTATGTGTGAGTAATGCGTTTTCTTTTGATTTAGCCAACACTCACACTAGCTGATAATGGTGAATACAAGTTGGTGCTGGTTGTGCGCAAAGATTTGGCCATGGGCAAAGGAAAAGCTGCAGCTCAGGTACGAAACAGCCTTTTGATTGCCACTCACCATTAAGCGAATGAAAATCAACAGTTAGCAACTTGAATTTTAGTCCTGTTTGCCAATACATGTACGGTTTACAAAGTTGTTTCTAAATTTGCGAAGGCTGCACCAGGGTAATGTAAGTGTAGGTAGGTAATCCTACAAGTCACATGACATTAACATTAATGATTGTCACATACAATGGAATCTTCGTCACTCTCATCGACTGGTTTATTGAGTCAGCGACTGCTGCTTTCCCCTACCAACTTTACATGTAAACTTACTTCTAAAGTACTATTTTTAAAAAGCAAAAGCCAGCAGATTATTATGTTTACAATTGCATTTTAATGATTTCTGTATGATGTACAACTAGGGTGGAATATGAAACTTAATGTGAAGTGGTATGGCTGTGTTTAAATTTTTCTTGCATTACGGTACTATTCCATTTGTTGGGAAAACGCTTAAGGGAAAAAAGACAAAAATGTGTAAAATGTAATGCCGTCTTGCTGACTATGCTTTATATCTACTATTCCGGTAACCGCGTTAGCCGCTTAATGTCAACGAGCCCTCAACATCTATGCGTATACTGTAATATAATCAACCCTTCCCAACGTCGGTCGCCACTCGCCATTGGCGAGTGGAAATCAACAGTTGGCGACTTGGAATTTAGCCTTACTCATCAAAACGGCGACTAGCTACAGTGCAGGTTACTAAAACGGGGGTATCTCTGGAACCGTACAAGTTAGAGACGAACGCTTTGCGGTTTTATGCTCAGATTTATATGGGCTATATAACTCGTTTTTCTGCCATAAAACTAGAGTTAAGAAAATTCTACAAATTTGTTAATGCATAAACTAGAGAAACTATGCATCTTACAAGGCGGTATTTGGTATGTGGCGAGTAGAAACTGAAAAATGGCGAGTGCTTTGTAAGGTCTACTGGCCAAGTGGCGACTGCTACTAGATTGACATTCGAAAGGGTTGAATATAATCTGTTAATAGCAATAGTAAGTAATAATTTTCGTTTGCTCAGTAATCAAAACAAGTAGTGGTTTTGGACCAATTTCAACGAGCTGATTCTAATTATCACATTCATTTTGTTGATTAACATTCCATTTAACAGCTATACACAAAACACCCTGCAATTTAATTGAACGCAGCTGACAGACAAGATATGCGATAAGCCGAAAGGCTCATTGTTTTTACTTGGTAACACAGAAATTCAATGAACAAAGTATGCAATGTACCAAAATGTTGCGTGATCGTCACAAAACCAACGTGTGAATTTTTGGTGGGCTTTTATCTTGTCGAAAGATCTCCCACCTTCTTCAGGTACTTTGATCGTTGAACACCTTTTGACTTGCCGAGTTCTAACACTTACTTTGTTAAGGCTTTGTGTTTTTGTGCTTTTATTCCAGTGCTGCCATGCAACTGCAGATGTCATTAAAAAGCTTATCTTTGATAATCCCGAAATGCTTATTCAGTGGGAAAAATGTGGTCAGCCTAAAGTAGTTGTCAAAGCAGATGACGAACAAACACTGTAAGTAACTTGCTAGCCTTGAAGTTGATGTAGCGTTTTGTTTTTTCTTTGCCATTAGCAATTCATGTTTACGAAACGAGGTACTCTTTTTGTAAATATTCTTGTGTTGTATGATTTTTTTTTTGAGCCGGCCGATGAGTTTTGGTTTGACCTTGATGTCCGCTGGTGGGGATGTCATGAAGTCAAAAAAAATGATTATACAAAACAAGAGTATTTACAAAAAGAGTACCTCATTTCAATACTACATTGTGTGTTGAGCTTAGCTGGCTAAAATTTCGTTTTCTAATGATGTCTGGTGCCATACTCCTATCAAAGCTTCGCACTTCTGACTATTATTGGGTGCATCTCGTGATATGTTTCATTTTCATACATTGCTAAAAATCCATAGGCTACAATTGATACGACTGGTATTTTTTAGTCGGCAAAAAGAAGGTTTTGGCTGCTGTCTTGACAAAAAAACAATACTGTTAAATTGTGAATTGCACTTATAGTTAATTGTGTAATCGGATGCTGTAATCCGCCTTTATTGGACTCCTTGTTGTGCAGCTTTATCTCCGCGAATGCTGCCAGATTCACAACTTTGCGTTTTCTTACGATATTGTTTAGGTCTACTTACGTACATAGGAAAATACGCAATATTTCAGACAGGCAAGAACGATTAAACAATTCTTGGCGAATTTTCGATAGTCAATTTGCTGTGGATGGAAAAAAACCTGGCCGACTATCATCTTCAGGCACGCAACAAAAACTACAAACACCACCGCCTATTTACAGTTCATTAGATTTGAAATTGGCGTTAACTTGGTTCAATTTCGAATAGGGTTGTAAAAATCGCCAAAATTTGCTAAACGGTAATCGTCAAACATAACTCGGGCGATTAGCGATTAATCGTTTGTTTTCTAGCAATTTAGACCACAATAAAAAAAAAAATTCTTTCCGCTGTGCAAATTGTTCACAAAAAATAAACGCTCGTCTAGTTTTAACCTTCAATGTTTTAACGTTCAGAATTTTTTTAGTAATGAAAACGTAAAACGATGGTCCGAATTATATTTCTGCTCAGATAGAGCGATTTTTTTTCTATCACCCATGGAGTGAGGTAGCCTACTAACCAAATTTTTATTCTTGCGTAAACTATTGGACACGATAATTTCAAAATTACTACTCGCACGCAATACATATTCATTAATGTGCACAGAAAAAATCAGCTAAATGGCTTTAATAGTTTTGGAGAAGCATTTTTTTTTAGATAACGGGCTTTAACGAACTAAAATGGAAAATCTCCGTGTTGGGAAAATGCGTCCGTAAGTCGGCATTAGTTAGGCTAAAAGTCATTGTTCCCACCTGATAAGCGATAGTGTGAAGGTTTATAGGCTCCCTTTCCGATTAAGTTGTACATCGCAGCTGCTGTTTTAATTTTTTAATGTTATGAAACATTATCTTTCTCGTGATTTTCTACAACGAACTGAACCACTAATCTTGACTGAACACAAGCGCTCACGTGAAATCCAAAGCGAGCGACGGCGGACAGGTTGAAATCACGCATTAGCCAATGAGAGCGCGCCAAGTCGGTCACGTGGCAGCCAACTGGCCAATGAGGGAACGCGATCTTCAAATGCCTTGGAAAGCTAGCTTGAACAGCCAGAAACGACCTATTACAATATGCCTGATTGGCCAACGCCAAATGGCCACCGAGAAATCATGTTGAAAGGCCTGGGGAATTACCACTTTCCAAAGAATCCAAGATAGCGGTGCCCAGTCAAATGGTTCGTCCGGTACCGCTGATTGAAAATGACCAATTTTCGGCTTTCTAGTTTAAAAAAAATGAATGACACCGACATTTTCGCAGTTTTTAGTGAGACTACACTCAACTAAAATGCTTTTCATAAAATTACAGACATCGGTAACAACGTTTTGTTTACAGAAATCGATGCACAACATAGCGAATTTCAGCTTTTCTCGTGTCGATTTTTTGGCCAAAAATAGTATTTTTCGACCCGTAGTTCCTTGTAAAAGCTTCGACGTTGTTACTCTATTTGAGTCGCATCGTTGCTGACGTATATATGCGTTCATATTGCTTATAGGGAGAGTTTACAAAAAAATAAAACGCTTAGTATTAATCGCAAATCACTAAACGTTTAAACGTTTTTCGACGATTAAACGTTTAAACGTTTAATCGTTACAACCCTAAATTTTCGAATCTAATGAACTGTAAGTAGGTGGTGGTGTTTGAAACTCGGTGTGAGGGTAGCCCTCATCCGTACGCACATTTTAAGCCCAACCACAAGTTGGAGTTTTTGTTGCGTGCCTGAAGATGATAGTCGGCTAGGTTTTTTCCATCCACAGTAAATTGACTATCGAAAATTCGCCAAGAATTGTTTAATCGTTCTTGCCTGTCTGGAATATTGCGTATTTTCCTCCGTACGTAAGTAATGTCGTTCTGCTACGTTCCAGAGTATGAATCTAGACGTTTTTAAATATGTCTACTTTCAGTATTAGTGTACCATCAAGCCCTGTGGCCACATGATCTTTAAAATGTTGTAATTGACCAGTTTGGCCCTTAGCGTGAAAACCTGTTAGTTTCATTGTGCAGTGCTGAAACTCTCGGAATGCTTCCAGCTGTGCCTGCTGAAACTGGTCATAGTTATCATCCCCTGGCTCATCTCTGGCTTGGGATCGGAAGTGACCTCTGATCTCCTGCCCTCTTTCTTGGGGTAGAGTGGGTGGGGTAAGTGCTATGTCATCAGCAGGATCGAGTGTTCACTTCTGTTCACCTCTTGGTGCAACCTTTCGTCTTCATCCTATAGCACATCACAGCGATCATTCTTCAATGGCCTTCGTTCTGTGGTAAGTGAGTACGCATCACGTCTTCATTGAAACTCTGTCATGGCCTTCAAGAACCTTGTTTATCTTGGGTTTCTACACTCATGCCCTACCTCGTATGCAGGCAAGTACCCAACTTTAACCCCTGGCTGATTCGCCCACACGTCCTAGTGGGAATCATCTGCAAACCTGCCAACTCTCACGTTGAGGACATAGAAGCTGTAAGGATCATTTGTCCCTATATGCTCATAAAGCACGTCCTTTCCTACGTGTTCGTACACTAACTATGAAAGTCCGGAAAGTCCGCCTTTTCCAGGTCTTGAAAATTGGAATTCTAGTAGATTGTCAAAATAGGAATGGAAAAACGTGCCGTTTTTTCTCCCATCCTAATGTTTAGTGAATGAAATCGGATAATATTACTATAATATTTTTTTTTTACTTTAAAGTTACCTTGAAAGGTATTTGTTCGTGTAAACAGACTTGTGTACATTTCGCAATTGGATAAAAATAACCACATTAGGGCAGGGCTTTGCACTCCCCCCCCCCCCCACCCCTTTATCCCCGCGCCCTGTGAGCACGTCTCTGCTTCTATGTGCCACAACAACAAATTCCTGTCAACCCCATTAAAAAAACCCACTCGGACTAACAACGGTCTGCCATCGTGTCAAACAAGCCATCTGAATAACAAATTCGGACCCAGCAAACAAACACTCATGGGTCTCAAAACCTCCATTCAGCCACAATACAAGCAAAGGAGAAGTTTAAACTTAGTTCTATCCCACCCCACCTCGAAATGTAAAAAGTTCCGCAGACATTAGAACACCTGCCGAAGGGAGCACCATTCCATGCCCCGAGTTAGTCTTGGAACCCATCCGCTGCATCCTACGAGAAGCTAATGTTCATACGAGATTTTCCGCACACCCAAACAGCAAAACTCTCCTGAAGCTACTATCAGAGTCCATCCATAGGTTCGTACACGGCCTTGAATTCCTTGAAAAGCTTTAAATTTGACAACAGATAATTCAAGGTTTGAATATCCAAGCCTTGAAACTTTGAATTTTTGTTGTCAGAGCCTTGAAATGGCCTTGAATTTTGTTAGTGGACTTTGTTTGGAATGAGGTTAATTTCATAATAGTAATACTAATTTAGGTATGAAATTTACTACAATGAATAGAAATGGTTTGTTTAGCCGAATCCATTTCTTATGTGAACGATGTTCCTCTCAGATTGGACTGCAATACAGAAAGAGAGAGCTGCCATGCAGTGCAAGTAATTTTTGCCAGAAGGGGCAGCTATGCAAATACAGTTCCACTACCTGTTAGTTTCTATATTCTTCCTTCCTATTGTCTATTGGGGACGGAGGACATCACGTTAGTCATTTTTTACGACGGTTTAGCATCCTACTGGAACTAAAAGAACAATGGTGTTAAATGTTGACATCTGACAAAATACTAAAATTTGAGAGATAATTTCGAGAGTCGACTGTACAATTAGCCTTGAAAAAGCCTTGAAAATGGGTTTTCTAGTTGCCCGGAAGAAACATCCATTACCCGAGTTATTTTTGCTTTCCCTTTTCTCCTGGAGGTTTCTTGATGCTTCAGATCCACCCAGCCTCGCAGCCCAGTGCGTATGTGCGACACGCCTCATAAAAGATGGGCAGCTGCAGTGGCTGCCATTTTTTTCCTCCAGGCGAGACCACAAACGGTCACCCATGTCTTTTCTCCGTAGCTTCGCCTTTGCCCATATTGCCAGTTTCTGTGCAGTCTCTTCGCCAATGGCTCTTGCCATCGGCTGCCGGACCTCTCCTTTTTGGCTTCGCCTTCGCCGTATTCTTGGCTTCGCGTTCGCCATCATCTAACCTCTCCGTTTGGCTGTCTGCTTCGCTCCCTGCTCATTCATCGGCTTGTTCCATGACAAGATCATCAAAACTCGACCAAGCTTCTTTCACCCTAGACGGTTGCGCCTTCACCAGCAAGGCTTATGCCTCCTGATGTCCTGTTTCCAGCACGACTTGCGCACCTTCGTCCTCCCACTTCGTCCTTCGCCCTGCCTACGCCTGCCGAGCAACTGCGACATCTTGCTCTCGATGATCGTAACACGATGTCTTTGGCTTCTTCGTCATTCCTGTTTGAATAACATCTCTGTAATGTGTGGTGCAGTGGCAACCCGGACCACTGCACTGTGACTGAGGTTGGCGCTAATGACCAAGTTGTCGACGCGCCATTAAGCCTCAATCCCCCCCCCCCTCATTCCTGTCGCTTCACATCCGACCTCAACTGCCATCCACTACCCAACCGCACGCCGCCATGGACGTGCTTCCCTCGGGCTGCCAACATCTTGATTACTGACGTCGCTTTCATCCATCGAGTTCGCAGCACATCAGGCCTCAACCCTTCGCCTTCGACTTACGCCTTCGCCAATGATGGGAACGGCTTTGCCTATGCACCTGCCTTGCCGCTTCGCCCTTCTCAAGCACGGCTCGCTCGTGACTCTCGACTTCAAAACCTCGAGCTTCCTTCTGCCACCTACCTGCAATTCTGCTCTCATCACGGATAACTTGACATCTAAGGGTTTCTCTAACCGCCTTTACCTTTGACAAGAACAAAGATCACAATAAAGGGGAAAAACAAATGTTCCTTCAAGTCCGATCTCTCTGCCCAAGTCAAGCAAGCCAACCAAGCCAAGCTCAGACAGCTTGTCTCAAGCAACTCGTCTCTTCCGAAACACAATCATGCCAACATCACGAACACAAACACAAGCAGCACCTTGCCTTAAACGTGACTAACACTCACGTAACGTCCAAAGTCCAAGCAAGCAAACAAGCAAACAAACAAGCAAGCAAGCAAGCAAGCAAACAAGTGAGCAAACATCCAAGCAATCAAGCAAGCCAGCAAGCAAACAAACAAGCAAGTAAGCAAACATGCAAACAAACAAACAAGCAAGCAAACAAGCAAGCATGGAAACAAAAAAGCAAGCCAACAAGAAAACAAACAAGCAAACAAGCAAGCAAACAATCAACCAATTATGCAAGCAAGTAAATGTGCAAACATGCAAGCAAGCACACAAGCAAGCAAACAAACAACAGAACAAGCAAACAAGCAAGCAAGCACGCATGCAAGCAAACAAACAACCGAACAAGCAAACATGCAAGCAAGCACGCAAGCAAGCAAACAAATAACCGAACAAGCAAACAAAGCAAACAGGCAAGCAAGCAAAGACACTAACGAATGATCAAGACAATCATCGTCATCTCACCCCCTCGTGACTCACTCTCGCGTCACGAACGAAGTCTAAAGCAATTAAAGCCAAGAATCTGGCTGCTGATACCTGACAGCTTCTTTCTACCTCGATCTTTCAATCACGCATCCACCTGAAAACCAAGGCCACCATCATCTCGTGTCATTCGTGACTAACTCTCACGTTATGAGTAAAGTTTCAAGAAGAAACAGACAACATCTCCGCCGTCATCCGCAAAGATAAAGACGACCGTCGTCGCCTCGTCTCACCTGTGTTTTCACATTCATTTGACGAGAAAATCTTCATACAACTAAGGTAAGAATCGGACAGCAAAGCCCCACCGTGATCTACAAATCACACATCAACTTGAAGATAAAGACAACTGTCATCCTCTATACCAAGTCTGTCGTCTCAAAGAATCAACGCTCACACAACCACGGTTCCAAGCTCCTGTCTCGTTACGACCACGTATCACACGCCAGCCTGTCGACCAAGACCACTGTTTTTCTTCCTGAAAACGGTGCAAGATTTCAAGACCAAAAAAAAAA
>JAHWFP010208174.1:18047-29877 GCA_023313725.1 Lithobius niger | reverse complement strand
CAAATCCCAGATCGCACACTTCTAGTAAAATCCCAAAGATCAACCACCATCTGCATGTATTGCAAGAGAGCAACTGAGATTGGATTAGTGGAATCAGCAGCTTCGAATTCTTAAAAAGCTTTAATCACATAGTCTGTCTTTAAAATATTGGACGCTTCTTTGTAAATAGTGGAATGTTTTTCACGTCTCTTTCCATGCATGCCTTATTTAATTAAACGAATAGCTTTATCTTCAATGCATGCTTTGGTACATGGATACTTTTTCGAAAATGCATGAAACAGAACATGTAGACAGAACCTCTAACACGGTTAGATGAGCTTGGATAGCACTTCTGACGTGGTTTCCATGCAATATTTTTGTACTGTCTGGTGACTATATAATTCTACCTCTACCAAACTGTTGTCAATACCACTGTTTTCAATATAGGATCTTACTGCTTAAAGAACTGCCATTAAGATGTATGCATAGCTCTCCTGGTCGTATAAAAGCATCTTGCAAATCGTATCTATGCATCTATAATTGCTTTTCTGGTATATTTAAGCCAATGACTGTTTTGCCATTACCTATAACATGATAAGTGATTCCTTGTGAATGTTTAAAAGTCGTTAGTAAAGTGGGTCAATTGAGGTCAAAGGTCAATCTATAATGGTCCACAGGTCAACAGCTTTCATTTGATACCATACAAGATAGCATAGTAAATATTCACTAATTCTGTTAAATTTGGGACAAAAACTTAAAATTATGACCTTCTATTTACCTGTATTGCGGTCAAAGGTCAAATATTATAATTGATTAATGGTTTGCGGGCCGACGCCATTCGTTTGATACAAAACTTGACAAGATACCATAAAAATTTAATTATTTAGTCAAAGTCGTAGAAAGATATGTAATTTTTTTACCTTTTTGACCATTATTTGGGTCAAATGAGGTCGAAGGTCAAATGTTGTACTTTAATAATAATCTGTGGACCAACACTTTTCATTTGATACCAAATATGACGTGGTTCACTAATTTTGCTACTTAGTCCTATTTTAAAGAGGGGTACATAATCCCCCCCCCCCCCCCTAAAAATGCGAGGTTGACACCAAAGATTTTTTTAAAGCCTGTGACCATACTAACACTTTGCCATAGGTGGCATGTTTCTCCCATGAAAATTGCACGGAATCCAAATTTTTGACCACTCGGCCCTGGACTACTACCTATTTCCCCCATTCAAACTACTACCGAGAGTACTGGAAGAGATAAACCAAACCAACAGCCTCTTCCTGCTAATAGCTCCAAACTAGCCAGCAGCTCCGTGGTTCCCACACCTTCTCCATCTACTAGTGGACGTCCCAAGAAGCCTACTAATCATAAGATATCTTTTCACTCAACAAAAAGGCTCGAGGACCCACCAAACCTCCAATCGCTACACCTGCACGGGTGGTACTGTCATCAAACTCCTCACGAAGGCAGGCAGTCATAAACCCGAGGCTACCAGAATCGCATCCCTCGCAACCAGGGACCAACAAACAGACTTTACAACAGCCACTGGACAAGATGGTTTCATTGGTGTGACAGAAGGAAAGTCAATCCCATCAACTCCCTGTTTCCGACCTCCTCAAATTCCTAAACACCCTTTTCTCCGAAGGACTTAAAGGTTCAACAATACTCTTATACCGTTCTGCACTCAATACGGTCTTTAATGCGGCAGGAAGCACTCACTTCCTGGACGACTACAAAATCTCCTCCTTAATCAAGTCTTTCTAAATGGAACGATCAACCGTCAAACGAACTTTCCTCACAGTTGGGACCACACAATTGTCTTAAATTCTCTTCTAAAGGATCCACATGAACTGCTCCTAAACAGTCCCATGGCCATATTAACTAGGAAAACAGTGTTCCTCATCAGCCTTGCATCAACCCTAAGATGCAGCGAAATCCAAGCTCTCTCTGCTGATCCCGGCATTCTGCGTATTCGCCCCAGATAACACTTCGTCACACTGACTCCAAGAGCTGCTTCCGTGCAAAGATACAAAAGCCTTGCAAACCCACGAAACCAATTGTAATCCCAGCCTTAACAAACATCTTAGGACAAGAACCCGAACGCCATCTCTGTCCGGTCCATGCACTCCGATTTTACATCTCCAGAACTATGAACGAAAATCTATGGAAAGGGTTGAGAGGAACTTCGATGAGACCTCTGCAGCCATCATCTAGAAATGAATTCGAGACACCATCCAAGCCACATACGATGACTCCAACACAAGCCACACAGACGAAGACATCAGGGTCACAGCGCACGAGTTAAGAACACCCTCCACCTCTTCGGCATTCCACAAGTCTGTTCCAATCTCGGACATCCTATCGGCAGCCTCCTGGCGAAACAGCTCCGTCTTCACAGGCCATTACTTTAGAGAGATGACGAAGTAAGCCAGTGGACAACATCATCTGGGCCCCATCGTAGCTGCCAGATGTGTAATCCAGCCCCCTTAATCACTCAGAAAACGAAGAAGGAAGCAAGACCTCATCTGTAAACCAACGGTCCTTTCCAGGGCCACCAAATCTCACGAAAGAGACCAAATTCCTGTTTATCCTGTTTTCTGAATAAAGTGTGAAGTTGGAGAAACTTTTTTGGGGAAAGAGCCGGTTCGTAACACTGGGGTGCTCATCAAGACGGTGCCCACCACCAGACTCTGATGAGGTCTTCAACTGTTAATGCAAAAATTAACAGGTTATCGTATTTTATAACAATATAAAGTAAATTTTGCCGGCCCCCAGACAGGCCGGCTGAAAATTGTTTTTATTGCTAGGAAAATACATAACCAAACCCGCCCTACCTACCCTCTTGAGTCACCGCCTGATATATTGAGAGGAAAAATAATGAGGAATGAATGCGCTCCGGCAGCTTATATAGAGAGGAGCTGCGCGGGACAGTTGCGCAGTTGGGTTACGATGCCAGCGCCTACTCAGCACCGAAAAATCTCCAGGGAAACATCAAAGTTCAAGAAACTTATGCCAAAATTAACAGGTTATGTATTTACCTAGCAATAGAAACAATTTTCAGCCTGCCTGTCTGGGGGCCAGCAAAATTAACTTTTTGGTTTTTTAAATAAACATGTTTAGACATACCAGAAAACGTTTTTAGACTTATTTAGCCGAAAAAACGTATAAAAGCGTTTGCAAATATCATGGGCTGCGAAGAACCTTTTCAAAATCTTAGCATCTGGAGAGTAGCAGACGTAAAATGCGTTCAAAATAAAACACTAGCATTGAATTTGCAACACTTTATGAACACATGTAGCAACAATACTGTTTAACATAAAGTGTTTTTACTGCAACGCATACGAAAATGCGTGTTTATGATGTATTGTAAAAAAAAAAACATTACAGTTTTAAGATAAAAGTACACTATTTTATTTTATACCCTTTTGTCGTAAATGTATTTTAAGTATGTTATTATAAAGTGCTGCAAATTTGTCGCAGGTATATCATTTTAGAGTTTAGAGTCCCAGGGACGACGCTAAGGGGGGGGGGGGCGAGGGGTGATACAATTTTGGCCTCCCCCCTCCCCATCAGATTAAAATCAAACGTATAAACGAAGAAAATTCTGGTTACTTAAGAAAACTATGTTAGTTTCTTTCACAGTGACAGGAAGGACTTACGGTCACATCATTGGAGCCTAGTTGTTACTGTGAGAGTTTTAAAATCATCTTTTTCAGCTGAATTTAAAACTATTCAAAAAAAAATAGTGTAGAAAACAATTAAGAACGTTGGGTGTGAGAAAGAATTGCAAGATTGTTATTTTTACTTTTATTCTTTTTTTTTGGGGGGGGGGGGACCGCAAAAGTAGACTTTTCGGTTCGCCCCCCTGGCTAAAATTGCTGCCCCACTGCCGCCTCCCCAGTAAAGTGATTCTAGCGTCGTACCTGTTTTAGACCCATTCCACGTCTGCAAGACTAAAATCTTAGGTGTTTTATATGACGTTGGTGTGCTCCACTCAGTCCGTCTGCCCCCAAACTCTTCCATCAAAATGCTTTTCCGCAAAAAACATTTCCGCGATCTGTGAGCATGTGCTGTGGCTGCCCCATTGCATAAATTTTGCCTCATTGCATTCATAAATTCATTTTGATTATTCTAGCCTAGCTCTGAGTTCGCATACTAGTCTGGTAGCAGATCCAAAAACCTGGAAGTAAGGTTCGCCCAATGTTTTATGGTGGTTTGTGTTTCTTCAAGACATACCTAATGAAATTCTGCAGGCTGCCACTTTGTCACCCTTGAGCAAATTTAAATATTCAAGACGGCAGCCAAGAGGACTGAAAAATTATATATCGGCCATATCTTTGCATATAGAACAGACAGGATAATCATTTTGGTGTCTAATATACTGTGTTTTCAGGGTCAGGGAATACTAATAACGGATTGACTTGTTGATAAAATATCGCATTTTGTTTTAGGGGCTGGTATCACAGTCACCTTCGATTTTTCGCTCATTTTCAACTTTCAACTGCTATTCTGATGTTTCTAATTTAGGTGGACGACTCCAATTCGATTCATTCGAAGGAAGACACACCGACCTTTCGAGTGAGCCTAATTGGAGTCATCCACTTAAATTACAAACGTCAGAATAGCAGTTGAAAGTTGAAAAATCTAACAGTGACTGTGATACCAGCCCCTAGTAAAAAGGGCGTAGCTCGGTATTTAACCACTGATAAACCCATTTCTTTACCCTTGATGCAAAGAAGACAGTCACACCTTTCGAATGAATATAATTGGGGTCTTGCCCCTAAATTAGAAATGGCAGAATAGCAGTTGAAAGTTGAAAATGAGCGAAAAATCGAACATGACTGTGATACCAGCCCCTAAAACAAAAGGCGTATATTTTAAATATTCACCTTTGGATACGTACGTCTTCTTGGACGGTTGAAAATGAGCGAAAAATCGAACGGTGACTGGGATACCAGCCCCTAAATAAAAACAGAAGTGTTACGCTAAACAGAAGTGTTAAGAAAGCTAATAAAAAAAAAGCATCCGAAACGTTACTTTCAAACTGATCGAAGGATGATAATGATTAACCAGCATTCATGGAAACGGGACTTGGCAGTGAAGTTTTAGCCGAGCTTGGCAACTCGACAACAGTGGTCGCGCCACAGGGAGAACAGGGGAGGTGGGGAGGTGGGGAGGTGGGGAGGTCGGGGAGTAACCGAGATTGTCGTCGGGGAGCAGCCGGAAGACCGAGTCAACATGACGACATAAAATTCGTAAAAATTTGGGGAGGAAAAGCTCAAAATAGAGTTTGTCGTTTTGCTTGAGTAGTCCCTCATCACCTCCATATTTAAGAGCTGTCTTAGTTAATGCAGAAACGTTAACTAAATATGTACAAAACAAAAGTTGTTAAGGATTCTAGTTAAGTTTTCGTCATTTGAATTCGTGATACCAATGAACTGAGGGAAAATCGTATACAGTAAGTGGCTAAACTGAAAATTGATTTGCTGCGTTAGACCTTCAACTCCATGATTTGACAGGCATCTTAGTTATGAGACACGTTTGGGATGCCAATGTCTTACCAGTTATTTCTAAAAGGAGAAGGCCCAATTTTAAAAGCCCAACGCACAACACGAATGACGGCCAACTGTGTGTTCTTGCTATGGTTAAATATTTTTCAAACCTAAATTATTCATTGTTAGTTAACGTTAATTTAATAATATTTAAAAAAAAATTTAATTCATCAGTTAATTTAATTTCTAAATAAAATGTGTAAAAAAACCCAGAATTTTGGTCACAATTAGGTTTTTACGACCTCTCATGCTAAAGAATGTTTACGAAAAACATCCGACATTTGCTTAAGAATGTGGTGCAAACGCGTTTCGGAAAGCCCAAAATAGGCCCTCAAATAGCGTAAAATGCTTCAGCTTCCCGGACCCCACTGGGGGAGCTTACAGCGCTCCCCCACACCCCCTAGTTGGTTTCGCCGGGCCCCTGCTAAGGTAGTACAAGTATAAACAAAAAATGTTCGTTTTCTTTGCCCCCCTGTCAGGAATCATTGCCCCCCCCCTATCTGGAATTGGCTGGCGCCACTACTGCTCAACAACTCAAATTTGCCATCTGTATTGTACGTCTTCTTGGACGGTTGGGGGAAGGGGGGGGGAGGTTCCCCCCATCCCTGGGTATGCTATGGCCCCGGTACAAATTAGTTATGTTAATATGTAATATGTTAATATGTTAATATTTCGAAACCCTAAACCAATTTACATTTACGAACTGAAAATTATGTATCCCTGTTGGAGAAAGAGAAAATTATCATCTCATACTAACCTGACAACAACCTTTAACCAGAGGGACACTTGAATTGATCTGGTGGGGAAATGTACCCCTGAAATCACACTTCGTACCAACACTCACGTCGTGCAGTGAAGCATCGCTTTCGAAAACCTCAACTTAGACCATGGTGTGCCTGGGTCTAAATTTTAGCCTTAGTCCCAGGCCCGAGGATTATCGCTAAACCTGATTGGAGATCACCGATTTTTTTCAGCTTGGGACTAACTGCTCTGTATTAAGTTAGGCTGCAGCTTAGGGACTCTACAATTCCTTAGCCCTCAACTTAGTTCGCATTGGAAATCGCCGGATATTCGTGATACCAAACTTACGCCCACGATTACCTGTAGACCTCAACTGGAAATCCCCACCGTTAGACCTAAAAAGCGCGATTTTTATTGTTGGAGAAAACAACGTTATTTTAAGCCTAAGAAATCCGCTCTTCCGTTGTTTTTTCCTCCAGTTTTTTCCTCCAGTTTTATGTAGTGCACCTTGTAGTTATGCCCTCCAAAACCCATATTGGTGCCAATATGACGGCAAATGTCACTGCTCTATTGCCAAATGCCACCTCTAGTAATAGTTGTATTACTTTCTTGAAGCCTCCCGTTACGTATTGTGGTTTAGGCTTTGTACATTTTACATTTGTCACAACTAATTATGTAGTCGGTTACCATCTTCTTCATGTTACGCGACATGACATACTGCTGTAGCAGTTTAACTCTCTTGAATGTATCGAAGTACCCATTGTGATGCGAACAGTGTATGGCGGTAACAGTACGATCCTGCAGTGATGGTTGGATTTACAATCGTTAGGTTATCATGTTATTAGCCTTAGCATCAAGTTCGGGTTGTATAAACGCTTTTGTCATTAAACCTCGTCGAACGCAGAAATACCTATTCTTCAGTTTGACTTCTGGTGTACTGTGGCGTAGATATCTTTCATCTGGATATCTAGTATTTAGTCCACTTATTCTGTTTTCAATCCTGTGGAGTATTGGAAATTCGAATTGACCTGTTTCCAAATCCACGATGTCCGAATTTGTACTTTTTGCTGCTTCCATTTTAAATTGAGCGTCGCAAGGTGTATTACTATGGTAATCAGCATTATTATTGTTGTAACTCGGGGCAGTTGGGTACATAATATCCAATTCAGCTGTGCTGTCCTTACAATTTTCAGCACATCCGTGCCAATTTTGTCTTCGCTGGCGTCTTCTTTCGTCATATCCGTTCTGCAAAAGGCGTCTGCAGCGGCATTGTCCTTTCCTTTACAGTATTTAAGAGTGTAGTAACTCATGTTTTGCAGTTGCAGTTCTCATGTAGCTAGTGTGCCTGTCAGATATGGTAGATTTTTTTATGTGTGAGAGTGCGCTGTGGCCACTTTGAATTTCATAGGTTTTGCTTTCAATGTATGGCCAAAAACGGTTTACTTGTAGCACTTACTTGTGTCGACTGAATATTGCAAATCCATGTCACAAAAGAAAGTAAACATTCAGTATAATAAAAGCAAGCACCTTTAAGTTCAAAATTTAGTTCACCCTCTTATAGAAGCAGTGCATGAAATGATCTGATATTTTTATCAATAAACTGACGCACAGTATGGAGTGGTTTAAAATTTGTATAAAGTTTTCTTTTTCATTTTTATTTTAATGATGGTACGAAGTACAGAGTACTTGTTTGTTTCAACAACAGGCCACGTTAAAAAAAATAAAGTCGATAGCTAACCTAAATATAGAAGGCAATAACAAACAAATAAGGGTGACCTTCACAGATCATGCTCAATCATCACTATATACTGTGTGTCCCAGAACATAGTCCGATATTTCATTGTTTAATAAAACGGGAACCACATTAATGATATCAACAAACGGGTTTTTTAAACTGAAAGCTAAACAAGTTTTTGCAACGGCCACTGCATCCTCATCCTCATATGCTGTGCTTTGTGCACACCAGTGGCGTGTACAAACTTGGGCGGGCCCCTGGCACAGTATTACATGTGGGCCCTCGCAGGCGGGTCTAGGGAGGGACCCCCAGTAGTTGAGAAAATTTTGGAAAATGCACATTAAAATTAGACAAAATGCTTAATTTGATCCTAATATATTCAGCAATAGTTTTAAGACAATTTCGTGCAGTTCGTTTACTGGTGAGCAATTTTAGATCGTATCACTGGTGTGGTCGGCACACGTGCAAGAGGTGTGTTTTGGGTAGGAAGGCAGAAGGGTCTGTGAACATTTTTGGGGAATTTTGAATGTATTAGGATTTTCAAGGTGGCAAAAAAAATGATTATCCTCGGTGGCGGACTGTCTAGTGGGTGGTGGGGGGGGGGATTATTTTTTAACAAACTAACTGGTGCGCACAAGTGCATGGCTCTTGTCTTACACGTTCAAAACACCAAATAAAAAATTTAACAGAGCCTTCCTTCCCAAAAATCACACCAGTAAATAAATATTAAGTGGGCTTCAAGTTCACAAGCACAAGTGTTTACTGGGGGAATTGGACAATTTTGGACAGCTTTCAAACGGTCCTCTTGCTCCTGTTCCCATGCATAACAACTGTTCTCATAGTTGTATATGGAGGTTAAGGATCGCTTTCTTGGTTTCCTCCTCGCTATCCAACTCCCAGGACGAAGTCTGTCTGTGCACAGACATGTTTAAATTTGAAATTTGCAAGTTTGCTTGTATTTGATAGGTAGGCCGGGGCCCCCAACGTTGAGGGGCCCCTGGCACCTACCAGTCTGACTGTATGGTGTACACGACACTGGTGCACACCATGAGTCGTATGCAGGATGCACGCACGACAGTTTTTGTATGAAAATGGCGACTGTTTAGCAGAGTTAAAATCAGCCATCGCAGCTCAAAGGCGGTATCGTAGGGAATATCCTGAATGTAAGACGGGGGCGTCGGACGAACGTCTAACTGGAAAATCGTCTAATGGGTTAATTGTCTAAAATCTGCCTAAATAAAAAATTTGGAAAAGCATCTAAACGGAATATCGTATAATGGATAATTGTATAATGGATAAACGTCTAACTAGATTAACGTCTAACTGCAGTTTCTGACGTTATATGTATAGCCGCAACGAGCGCGGCAGCGCGAGCGAGGCAGGGATATTAGACGATTTTCCATTATACGAATTTCCAGTTAGACGCTTTTCCATTATACGAATTTCCTGTTAGATGATATTCCGTTATACTGTTTTCAGTTATACGTTCTTCCTATTATGCGATTTTCCAGTTAGACGATTATCCCTCGCCCCACCTAAAACAAAGCGATTACTAGGCTGATGCAGCGGTTCAAGGAAACTGTCTGCGCGAAAACGTCCATATGTTAGAAATTCTGTGGCAGGAAATCTCATACCATTTACATATCCTACGTGCAAAACAGGGTCTTCACGTGGAGACGTATTAAACTTGGTGAGGTATGCTTTTAGTTTAACAAAAACCGTTTGTTGATATCATTTGTGGTTCCCGTTTTATTAAACAATGAAATACCGGACTACATTCTGGGACACCCTGCACAGTACAAAGCAAATAATAATCTATTAACTGAACAAAAAACAGCTTCGCCGTTTAAAAAAAACATTAGAGCTCGTATTTGGCGATTAAATTAGGCAGGTTGGAGATTAAAAGATTTGTCCAATAGCCAATTTGGCCGGTGGATTGGAGGGTGATGAATAGGGCTGAAACAAACTGGATGTATTTTCCCTTATTGTTGGTAAATTTTATAAGGATTTTTCATCAGCTTTCCGATGGACTAGATCCTAGGCTATAGCTCTTCGTTTCAGAAGTTTAGACAAGAAATGTTACGGATAGGGAGGATTTCTTTATTTTCAAACAAGTTTTCAAAACCTGTGTTCCTTCAAGGCCAGTGAAAATACCACAATTTATAAGAAACTGTGCAAATTGCATTGATCACCCCACCTAGATCGAATGAATTTTTTTTTTATTGGTTACTGGCTTCCAATGTCTTAGAACTTTTTAATTTGGCGACAAAAGTTTCTCAGTTGGCGACTAAAAATTATGCTCTACCGGCCAATGGCAAGTTCAAAAAAATGTGAATCTGCACCTGTATTTGTACGTCCTACACTGCTGTATCAGCACTCTCCTTGACGTAAGTGGAATGTTGTCATAGTAACACGTCACGTAATCCTCTTACCATGTTGCATTCCTGTGCACCAAATGAAGAGAGCTGTTCGATGCATTTCCTGATGCAGAGCCGTCCTGTGTCCAAGCAGACAGCTGATTTAATTTTCATGTTGAGCTTCCGTGCTTTGGAGTAGCCCTAACCTGTTTACGAATGCGTGTAGAAGCACTCCCTAATGCACTGTATGTCGTATATCCTAGCTCATTACGACACCTACCTGACTCAATACTAGAGCCTAGAGCCTCACCCCTAACCTTAAAATATTTTCACTCACCTTTAAAAAACTAATTAAAGCACACTCATTTGCAGACCCATTACTAGCACATCACTATCTACAAAGTAATCACTCACAACACTTCTTAAATTTTCGGCTGCATGCACATCGGTCGCATGAATTCTCCTGAAGCACAATAGGCCCTCATGCCGTCCTCCGGAACAACAATTGCCATTGTTGCTGGTGCTCTCATCGTGGGTCCTCATGCAGACCCCGTACTTTTCCATGAAATGTAGATCTGTGGTGTGATGCTTCACCATGGTTGGGGGTGGGGGGCGTTCAAGTATTATGTCATCAGGAAGTGGACGGGGGAGTTCGGTTACTGGTAACGATTGTTGATGGGGGGATGGCCAATTGATGGCGAAGCACAACTACCTCAGTAAAAGGTTGGAAATACACACAAAAAAAAGATCTTCAGAAAAAGAACACGGAAAAACACACCCTTAAAGGGGGGGAGTAAAGTTAGAAATCACGTAATACTGGCGAGGGGTGGTTGAGCTATTGATGACAAGAGGAGAAGGGGGTTGAAAATGGCCAATTTCTTGATGACGTAATACTTGAATGCTCCCTTCGCGGCCGCAACGCACCCTGCATTCCCTGTGCCCCATACACTGCTCCTTTATGCACTTCTGGAAAATCATAAAAATGTGCAGGTGCACACCGGATGCATCCTGCACGGTAGACTGGAAGAAAATTAATTATTCTAAATTTTAAAAGGCAAGTTTGTAACTGAAGAAAAGAAACCGTGTTGTTTTTCTGGTCCGTTGAGTGGGATCCTACAGCAAAGCCTTTCAGACTAGTTCAATCCATGGTGACATGAACTGCACAAAAGTTCCAAGTTCATTATAGGGGGGGAAATCAAATCCCGGACTTATCTTCCACAAGAGAACTGTTTGCCCCCGAGGATTTAACGAATTTATTAAGAGCTTAAAGGAGGGTTGCGACCAAACGAACGTTTGGAGCATCTAGCGCAATCGAGTGCTATCTAGTTCTCTCTAGCTCGCAGCAAGCAATGGACTGCACAAAGAAATATCTTTTAAAGGGCAATTACATCCATTTTGACATGCATGTTTGACTTTTGGATCACTTACACAATAACTAAACACAAGAATTGCGGTAAGAA
>JAHWFP010208172.1:186-15870 GCA_023313725.1 Lithobius niger | reverse complement strand
AACGATGCTTGAGCATGCCAATTTTTAAAACAGTGCATCCAGTGATTTGAGTCATGGGATACACTGATTGAGTGAGCGAAGCGAACGAAATCCAGCGTTTGTCAGCCAATGTGCACAAAAATGCAGTGTGTCAGCAGTGTGTTCGATTGAAGAAACTTAATTCCGTGAAAGCGTTTCTTAGCCAGTGTGCGCGAAAATGGGAGTGAAGAACTTAATTCGGTGAAACATTCAGAATATTGGAAATTGCGCATCTAACACTAGTCGTGCGTAGCACGGGATTCCTCTAGTAATATATAATGGTAATGGCTTATTTCCAATTTACCTTTGTGTTATTTACAACAATTTATCCATCTATTTATTTATTTCTCTTAATGAAAAGGTGATGCGGAGTCGGTGAAGATGTGGTTGGTTTTGGAGTGCTTATCACCATATAGCGTACATGGGCTTCTTCAGCTAGACAGGCATGTGTCAAGCCACAGCCAACGGCAAGCGGGCGGGCACAGACCGCGTCCAACGTACGGACGGACAGGCGGGAGGGCGGGCACAGGCTTCAGCTAGACTAATGTCTATTTATTTTTTTTCATTGAGCATTGCAAGTGTTTATGTCAAGATGCCAGTTTTCATACATCGTGTATGGTAGTGAGCTGGTGATGGACTGGTTCGCCTTTTCGAATCGATATCGCATCACTTATGTGAAACATAAGTGCATAAAGGTGGCTTACTGTACTACATTATTCCTTATGAATGATTTTCGCTGATGGCTTATTTCCAATTTACCTTTATATTATTTACATCGATTTATGTCTATTTATTCGTAGGCCTGTAAGTGCTACGAAGCTTTTTCGCGTAATATCTGCTTTGAAATTAAACGCTGTTAGTAACTTTTACGGAATCGGAAAAAAAAATGGGTCGGAAGAGGCCTCCAGTTGTATCTGTCAATGGATCCCCAAGACTCTGTCAACGCCACTTCTCTGTGGCCTAAAATTGGCTCAAGTAATACTTCTACAGAAACGTTTTTAAATTTGAGATATTACGGGTCATCAGACTGGCACGCATGCCCAATTTTAACATAATCTTGCCGCAATCTTCTTTCAGTGCTAAAAATGTAGAATCATTTTGTGAAATCACTTATGAAGGGGGGCATCCACAAGGGGAGGGGCAGAATACTATATTTCAGGATTTTCAAATTGGTAGATGCTCAAATTTTGCGAAAATGTTGTTCACAATAAATTAAATGATGTTTCTGTGGCAATGTGTAAATAAATACAGATGCAAATCTATTTACGTTGTTTTTGGACTTAAATGTCAGCCTGCCTGAGCAGGAATTGAGCCCACGATCTTTGAGACCAAAGGCCGAAGTCCTACCGCTGAGCCATACTGACGCGGAAATGTTACTAGGCCCACTTTTAGGCCGTGGAGTTATTTTGTTGACATACCTCCTCCTCCCAAGTAAACTTCAGGTCATGTAACTCCCCAGGGGTACACAATAACTAAATGTTCTTTGTATAAGAAGTTGTTCAGGAAAGCACGTACTTGCAAGAGCAACTCTTACCGTTTGACAATGCCTAAACACATCATCGGACTCTTCAGCAGCAAACCCCCCCCCCATCTGGGTGTCCCTTTTCCAAAGCAATGCTACAAAAAAAGATAGTACACCCAATCTTTTATCACATTCATTTAATTCACTTCATGGCGGTACATGTCTGGCTGGCACGGCACACCTTAGACAGGGTTCACACAAGATACTTGAAAGTGCATGAAATTGTTCAGAAAAAAATCATGTCCTTGAATTTGTTAGCTACGTTTTGAAAGTTGTAGAATTGAATTTTTGTAGTTGTAATCTAAAATAATGCACTAGCTTTGAGAGCGAGGTTAAGAACATGTAATTCGTTTTAAATGACTTTTCATGTTTGTCATCAAATGATGTTGAGCTTATCTTTTAAATTTGTATGATCCATGCTTCTATGTCAGTTGTTGCCATGAATTTTTTTTTTTGGGGGGGGGGGGGGGGGCCGGGGACATCAAGAAAAACAACAGCTGATGGGAATAAGGGGAAAAAATGTTTTCTGGTTAAATTCCTTACCTGAAATTCGAACCAAGGCAACTGACCTCAACTTGACCCAACTTGTAATAATTACAACACACAAAAAGTCACAAATACAATTTTATTTCTTTCTCAAGTTTTTTTTCCGTGCTCGATCAAAACCTGGTAGTGTTAGTGCTTTGAAGAGATGTTGCTGCTCTTCCCCCTCAAACTGGGCCTTACAAAGTTGAGTAGCCTTGTTTTTGATTAATAAAGGTTCTTGAAAAAATTGTAATCTTGGAAATGTACTTGAAAAGTTATATTAGTTTTGGAACAATCCGTGAAAATACTTGAATTTTTTGTGTGTGATCTTGTTTAAACCCTGGTTACACACAACCGAGGCTGGAGGATCGGCATCTCTAACCAAGAAATTTCAACCAAATGCAAGGCAGACTGGAGGAATACTAACATCGTTCTCAATTCCAACACAGCCAATGAGTCACACCTCCGAGCTATTGAGACAATTGCCATCCAACAGTTTCAAAATCAAGGATTTCCACTCGTGAACATTCAAGACCCTGCCTACCCGACGCTTTCACAGCTTGTGACTAAAGATCTTTCTTCTGACCTCAACTGAAAGTGGAACCATTGGCTTCAAAGTCCCACTAAGATGAAAAGGAAACACCCAATGTCAATTGAGAGGAGAGCAACTTTCAAATCTGTGTGTACTTATTGTATGTAACGTTTCTCCCGTTCCTTCCATCGTGGAATAATTTTAGTAAACTGTTGTTGTGTTTTGAAGAGGCCTGACGAAGGTGACAGTTTTTTGCTTGCAAGAATTCACCAAAAATTTGCCCAAAGTGCTAACAGGGTTTGTACACCAGAGACAAAACCATTTTTAAGGTTTTTTTAAGGCCAACTTGAAGCCAATTTCAATACCGTTTTGCACACCAAATTGTTAAAAACTTACCTTAAAATAAAGTCAATCTTTTTGCTAGCCTTTACTCTACAATTGAATAAACATCCATTTAAAAGTTATTTATTTTGCCCCCATCGCGGGATAAGTTGCCTTTCCAATACCGCACTTATACGCGAATATACGAATGGAGGCACATTGTATCGTTAACAAAGATAAGCGTTAGGCTGACAAACTATTTTTTTTGTTTATTTATGAATTAAAGCGTAAATTGACTGTATTTCAACAAACATGGTACGCTAACAAAATCAAGGCCATTTCAAGGCTCTTACAGAAAAAATGCCAATTTTCAAGACTTTTCAAGCCTTGAATTTGTGGCTTTGAAATTTAAGGCTTTTCAAGGAATTCAAGGCCATGTACGAACCCTGTGCTAAATTCCCGCTTGAATTTTACAATGACGTTTGGTTTGCATTTCAAGATAAAAGTAATCCTATCCTGTATATAATAATGTGGTCAGAAATGGTTGCAATGGTTAAAAATGGACGGGTGCAATGGTTTTCAAAGGACGGGTGCAATGGTTAAGTGTTGGGCTACCAGCAACTAAGCTATTTTAGGGTTAACGTTGTAGCCTATTTTACAGGATTTTGTTTTTTCAGTGGAACTTAGGCTCCTGCTTTCTTATTTGGTTCCTTGCCTCTTGGGCCTGCTCCCTCCTCCACCCCTGAGATGTGGCACTGGAAATTTCGTTGTTAGTGCATTGTAGCAACAATGAAAAAGCAACGTGAAAACATTCTTTGACTTTGTTTACACCAGCATACACCAGCTCAACTGCACTAGCTACACGCAGCCTTAATCCTTTTCCCTCCATCGTATGCAGAGTTGTGGCATTTTTGATGCTACATAAGTCGTTGATGTGATCAGATCTCGTACCTTGTGGCTCGGAGACCAAGCCCTTCGACCAGGCTTTGCTCGCTTCATTCGGATTCCCAAGAAACGTTCATTAAACTCGCTTTTCGTCGCTGGGTTTATTTATTTTGTGTTCTTCGTGGTTTGGAAGGGGTGAACTACACATTAAAAAATTAATGCAGTATTAGTACTTTCCTTGGACATTGATTAATCCATTCTATTTCTAGACGGATACCCAGTCACAACATTTTTTGGTACATGACGTGATTCGATATCGCATCCTGTTGGCTCAGAGACCAAGCCACAAACGACTTGGCTGTGCTTTGGTCACTCCGCGCTGATTCCCAGCCAATCCTCTTAAAACTTGCTCTTCGTACGTCGTGGTTAGAAAGGGGTTAAATAGGTGTGATGCAAGGAAAAAGAAAAAAAATATAGGCGAATGTAGGGCTTTATTAAATTTCACTTCATTGTAATAATAATAAAAAAAATATATATAATAATAAAATTTACCACCGGTAAGAGGACGGAGGTCGGAAGGGTTGGGGAACCACTTACACCGTTCCTGGCAAGTTATGGTTTTAATGAAAGAACAATAGAGTTAGTGATTTGCCGGAAGTGGTCGCTTAAGAAATCTGTGCAATGGTTCAGATTCCAACATTCTACGGAAAGCCGAAATTGTTGTTGCATTTACTATGCTGGCCTGCAGAGAATTCCAAATTGGGACAATCCGAACCGCGAAGAAGTTCCGGCGACAGTCAAGACGAGAGGCTGGAACAATAAGTTTCTAGTTGTGGCCCCGTGTGCTGATAGGACAATCAGGGAAATCAAAGAACGGGAAATCTACAGATATCAAATTATGAAGGATTTTAAATGTCAATATTAAGTCAAATCTAATTCTTCTCAGCTCCAAAAGTTCCAGATCAAGCTTTTCAAGTCTGTCCCGGTAGGCAATGTCACGCATACCCAGGAGGCTCTTCGTATGTCTACGCTACACGGCCTCAATCAGATCAGTATCCCGTGCTAAATATGGCGACCAAACCGGGGTGGCATATTCCAGAAGCGGTCGCACAAAAACTTTAAAAGCCCACATCTTGGTGTCAAGGTTGTTTCTCTTATCTCTTGATAAATAAACAATAACCTAAGCCTAAAGAGGAAGGAAAGCCTTCAAAGTTGGTGGATGGGCGGGGAAACTAGAAAATAAAAACTGCGAGGAAAAAAGTTGATTGAAAAAGCCGATGAAAAAAGTAGCGGGAAAAAAACCCAGATAGCAACACTGGTGGAAAAAAACCGATGGGAAAAAGCTGCGAGAAAAAGATGCTGAGAAAAAAAAACCAGTGGGGAAATAAGTGCAAAAAAACATCTGATAGAAAATTTACAAATATACCACCTGATGTGAGTGCGCAACAATGGACAATGCCCATAGCTAAAAACTATTAGAAAGACAATCCGCTGTTAGCCTGACCATAACCAGTAATTAATAAGGGCAAGCTTCACATATTACCTATGCTTTATTCGCTGCTGCTAGATCTTAATTCCTCTTGTTTTTTATACACTGAGACATCAGAACAAGATGCGAGTCATGTGAACATTTTGAACATAGCCATCATTATATTTGTCCGCCAAAGAGCCCTGGGTGTAATCTGTAATGGTTTACCCACATTTCACCTATTATTCAAATACAATCTGTAGTTTCCAAATTGCTTGTCAAGCAGAAGTATCAACAACAATCGTGAACCAAGAGTGTGGATTAAAACATGTGTATGCTGTTACCGTGCAAAACACAATACACCCAACATTCCCCAGCATAATCCAATGTAAGGTGGTGAACAACACAATATCCCTTTAACTTTTCAAAGTACAAAAACGAGTAAGGAAAATAAGCATATACTAGATTCATAACAACTACTAACATATAACGTAGTTTGCAGACCACTTAATAAGAACAGTGATTACGGTAAGCAACTTATAATAAAAGGGGAGTAAATTAATAGTCGTAGAAATTCTACACCTTTACCATCTAAAACCCTTTACTAAATCGTTACTAGTGGTGGTCGACACAAATTAGAACTTCATCTGGTTTCAAAACATCTATGAAAACACCGGCTACTGTAGTTAGCAGATATCGTTAGTTAGTTGTGCATAATCTCGTTAACTTTTGCCGCTGACAGATTCTTTGTTAAGGGCTCAACAGGTATTTTTTGAGTTGGGCAGATGATGAGTTTGACATTATTCTTGGTAACTTCATCTCGTATGAAATTGATCTTTCGTAGATAATGTCGGTATTGAGCACTTCTTTCCGTTCACTACTAGATCTATAGCAGATTTAGAATCCGTGTGGATGGAAATTAGGTACACAAGATTTGAAGAGCTCAATTCCGAAACTAATTCTTGAACGGGTATTAGCTCTTCGACACGGTTACTACCTACTTGTTTGGCCGTGTGTATCGAGTTGTCTATTTATCTCAAACTCCTGGTTACATTGGCCAGGGGAAACAGGGCCAAGAACTTGTTTATAAGTCGATGTATGGATGTATAAGTGCGTTAGTGAAGTTTTATTCCGGATCGGTTTGGAGAAATCCGAAAATGACCCTTGTGTGTTTTTCCAACGTTCTGGTGACTTGGAATTATTTTTATGTTTATTTGTTTATGACAAATTGGTTAGCCTAAAAAGTGAATGATCATTTTCTTACACATTTGTATGAATACCTAGAAATTCTGGAATTAGAGTGTCAAATACATAGGCCATATAATTGGGAAAGTGGGTCAATGTGTCACCCTGCCCAAATTAGGACACTTCGGTTTACATGATCGTAATTAAGCTATAGTCAGGTTGCCAGCATTTTTTTTTTTTATGGGAACCTTGCAATAAGGTATAACACATTTTTTTTTTTTTTGCAAGAAGTTGACTTATTGCGTGCCCTTAGTCAGATTGTGCACCTTTGGGGAATTTTGGTAAGTGATGGTCAAAGGTCAAAATCATTCGCCAAAAGACAGATTTTTTACTTTAACTTTTAACTATTGGTCAGATCGAAAAACACAGAATACGAGTCCGGAACAAAATTTCTTAAGGAAAAATTCTATTTAATTTTGGCATAAACTTAACCTTTATGGTACAAATTTGTCATTTTATGACAAATTAACAGAAAATAGTACGTACATTTATTATTATAGTATATAGCATTCTTGACTATGCAGTGTATGCACCTTTGCTGTTACCTCCCAAATTACATCAGATGGACATACTTAGGCTCTTCTGAAAGGTAGTGATGTATTCTTTCCAGCAATGCTAATCACAATTGTGTATCTTAAATAGTGACTGTCCTATGCCCTTTGAAGGTTTTGTCATAATGACATCGCAGCGAAAGAGTGGTGATTACCGCTTTCAAAGTGCATTTATGAGCTTTCTAATTACCCTAGATGGACATATATAGGTTCTTCTGAAAGGTGGTGATTCTTTTCAGCAATGTTGTTAGGTTGGACAAATATCTTTCTGCACATAATTGATGTTCGACATGTCCTCAGTTGTAATTTGAAAGGTGCCACCATGTATCTTCAGGATGGCAGTTGCATGTAACAAATACCACAGCTTTTTGTTTGCATGTATATCATTTATTTACTTGTTAACAATAAAATATTATATAATTATTTATATATAGAACCAGTACCCTAGGCGAGGTCTTCCTTCTCAGTTATATTTGTTTAGCGCTTGCAGAATGATGTATAGGATAAACCAGCAGCTTGGCAGCTGTAATCTGTTCTGTAGGCAAGCCTTATCTGAGATGCACCTGCATGCCAAAACCTCCATGAACTGTAGTGGAGCCATCTCTTTCATGCCTACTACATGCTCTGGTGTACCATCCATAATTTTCAACCCGTAATCCTGAAGGTTCACTGTGGGTGGGCAACTTGATCAGCAGCAACATTAAATGTCGTACTATAATTACCAACAATTATTAATGCATCTCACAAAGGAAAATTCTTTTAGAATTTTGGGGTGCAAAATTAATGAAACATATTACCTACAGTATTATACAGTACAACATTCCAGGCTATACACTACTGCTGTTAGCTGTAATAATCCGAAAAGGGACATAATTTTGTTTGCCGCTATGCCATTACGACGAATCAATGGACGTAGTGTGGTCCCTATTTAAGATACGCAATTGTGATTAGCTTTGTTTGAAGGAATGCATCACCACCTTTCAGAATAACTTAAATATGTTCATCTAGGGTAATTAGTTAGTTATAAGAGCAGTTTGAAATCGAAAATTACCATACTCTTTCACCAGTGTAAAGTAGGATTACCGAATTACCTGATTGGAGAGGATACTCGGACTCCAAAGATCAAAAACCTCGGGGAAACCATCGTTTCCAACAACAAACTTTTTTTTTCTCGCCGCTCGAAGTCCCCTTCTTGCCCCTGGCCCCAATCTAAAAGACCTCGATCTTTGAAGAAGTGTATCTCCGAAAGTTATGAAGCTATCCGACTGAACTTTTTGCCATTTAATAGCCACAAACTCCAGCTTTATTCCCCCCAAAACAGAATGTAAAAATTCCTTCTGGTTCGTCCACAATAGTCATTTGAAAAAGTGCTCAAACTGGGGCGTAGCGCTCGCACTTCCGGTCATCGTAACTTTCAAACGCTGTACATTTGTTAATACTTTTCACCTTGTTCTTTATAGGCAAAAAGCCACCATACACTAGCTTAGTTGTGTTAATAGGAGGGGCTACCTTTGGTACTTAACCTCACATATATGTGGATTACAGACAAACATTTTCTAGTGTGATATTTTTTATTTGTATTTGATGACTTCCAACTTTTATGAAAAATTTCCACTACATCAAACCTTTAAATTATCGGCTGATAATTCAAAACTTATTGTAAATGCGTTCTAGCATTTTATGCTGTTTAAGCTGTATATTATTACCAACATTTTTATAATAATGTTTTGCCCTCAGAACTCTACCGAAGCTCGGCAATATTTTTATTACTAGTTTATTTTACCGGACCTTAAAATTCGTTGTGTATAGTTGTTCCTTGTCTCCAAAAACTCGACTGTGACCAACAAAGAAATCCGAATGCAAAACCTCTAGCTTTCCTTCTATTAATTGCCAAAGTTTAACTGTGCATTATCCTTCGTCTCCCTCCTTCAATAGTTGCGATGCGTAATATCGTAGTTTAATTGCAGTACCAATAAATTAAAACAAGGCCCTTTTCCCAATGTAAATCTGAGTAAAACTCAAACTGGCCTTTCTGTACGTATCCTGTTCCTTAAAATGGCTCTGCAACCAAAGCCTTTGTTAAACCGACTTCTCCCCTTTCCCATTGTTCGCCTGGCTCTCAGCCAATCAGGAGGCCGCAGCTATCCTCGACGTCCGCGCTTTTTCTACCCTCCAGCATAAAAACCCTCAGCCCAAAGCATCCGCAGCACAGCTCACGAAATCTCAAGCTAGGAAGTTGGTCACGCCAGTCGGGAGTGGAGATGTCACGGTCCGATTGTTGCCATGCCGGGCAGAAGTAGTGGTTCGTATGAGTACTAGTTAACTTAAGAAATTTAAACTTTAGGTCCCCCATTCTAAATTTTTAGTCTTAAACATTAACTAAATCTCTAGCTTGAATGTATTTATGGTTGACTAAGCCATCGGTATTTCTGGCCCCAGCCTTCCATAACGTAAGAGTGGCCCTCTTTCTAAAAGCCAATGTCTTGTCTATTTTAAATTAATTTTAAACTAAACTCTTTGACGGTTTGATTATCATGCGTGGTAAAACATAACTGTGGACGGTTTGATCTAGTGAAACATAGCTGCAACGAAAAGAAGGTTTGATTACCTCGAGGGTTGAAACAAAACTGGGCGGTTTGATTGCTTGAAACAAAACTGTAAAACTCTTGTGAATAATTGTAACTTACAAACGCTTTTTACTTTTATCGGGTTGCTTATTTTAAGAACCCAAGAACATTATTTTCTAAGGGAAATTTGTTATTCTTTTGTGTAGATCTTTTAATTGGAATCTTGAATTTTTGTAAACTTCACTTGAATTCAAAAGAAGCTTTATTGAAAAAGCATATTGTAAGCTAGTATTCTTGACCTGTAAATTTATTTATCTTTGTTTGTTGTTTAAAATAAAAACCAAGGGTTTTTTAAAACTCCGAAAGAGTACTAATGATTTAATAGCGTGACTTGTAAAATGGTATAAATAATACTCGTTCCCAATTCCCCCTTAGCTATTAAATAAATCCACCGTTGGTGGCAGCGCAAATACCAGTTAGTTTATTGATTGAAACCTAATTAAGATAGTTAGGACATCGACTTTTCCCTCTCCATGCTGGGACAGGAGCATATGCTGTGCTTGTTAATGAAAAAGTCATAAACAACACCGGAATCAATAGTACTGAGAAGCCAAGTCAACCAAAGATGTCGGGGGCGTTACAAGCACCTCAGCCGTCGTAGCGTCTGCCGTTACACCGGTACGCCATTACAACAACACATTTCATAGGGCATAGGACAGTCACTTTTTAAGATAAACAATTATGAATAGCATTGCTAGAAACAATACATCACCACCTTTTATAAAAGCCTAAGTATGTCCATTTAGGGTAATTACTAATTAGATAGCTCATAAGTGCAGTTTGAAATAAAAATCACCGTACTTTCATCGCTCCGCCATTACAACACCACGTTTCAACGGGCATAGGACGATCCCTAGTTAAGATACACAATTGTGAATAGCATTGCTAGAAAGAATATACCACTACCTTTCAGAATATCCTATTCCATCTAAGGTAATTAGGTAGCACTAAAGAGCACTTTGAAATCGAAAATCGCCATATTCTTTCACCGCTACGCCATTACAGCAACACCTTTCAATGGGCATAGGACGGTACCTATTTAAGATGCACAATTGTGATTAGCATTGCTGGAAAGAATACATTACCTTCTTTCAGAAAGACATAAGTACGTCCATCTAGGGTAATTGGATAGGAGTATTTTGAAATCGAATATCGCCATATTCGATCAGCAGCAACATTAACTGTTGTACTATATTTACCAATAATTATTAATGCATCTCACAAAGGAAAATTCTTATAGAATTCTGGGGTGTCAAATTAATGAAAGATATTACCTACAGTATTATACTGTACAACATTCCAGGCTATACACTACTGCTGTCAGCTGTAAGCTGCAACAACATATTTCAAAGGGGGTAGGACGGTCCCTATTTAAAATAAACAATTGTGATTAGCATTGCTGGAAAGAATATATCACCATTTCAGAAGAGCCTAAGTATGTCCATATAAGGTAATTAGAGAGTTAACAGCAATGGTGCGAAGTCAAGAATGTTATACGCTGTAATACTAAATGCACTATTTTCAGTTAAGTTCGCATAAAATCACAAATTTGGAATATAAGGGTTAACCAAAAATGAATAGGACTTTCCTTAAGAAAGAGTTCCGTTTAAGACTTATATTCTGTGTTTTTCAATCTGATCAACGGTTAAGAAGTTAAATCAAAAATACTGTCACTTGGCCAATGATTTTGACCTTTGGCCTTTATTTAACAAAATTTCCAAAAGATGCCAGGTTGGCACCCTGCAGAATCTGACTACGGGTATGTAGAAGGCCAACTTCCTGGGGGGGGGGGGGGATTGTAATGTAGTATACCTCATTGCAAGGTTAGGCTTATCTGCCACCTGACTATTAGAACAGTCTCAGCAATTCGAAAGATTCTGAACGGATGTCTTGAGTCGGAACCAGTTAACAAAACGAATTATTTGGAGATGCTGGGATCTTTTTTTTTTGTTTTTGGCTATACAGTCACACCATGACCTCCTTTTTAATTTAGTACAGCTAACCAGAAAATGTGGGAATCCCTATGTTGCTCACGTAGTGGTTCTGAAAAGAATATGGAGATATCTAAAAGGTATGCAGCACCGAAAACTTGAGTATGACCCTAAAAAGACGGGAACGTTGCAGGCTTACTGTGACGCGGGTATGGATTCAGTCATTGTAGCAAGGGCATAACTGCATACCTGATTTGCTTAGCAGGGTTCGTACGTAACACACAAAACCAGTTTCAGGGCTAGTTACAACTAATTTTCCACATTACTCAAAATTACCTTTTAAATTCCAGCGTTTTGCCAGATGTCATCGTTGGCACTATTGTGCTCTTAGTTAGGAAGCGAAACTGTTGTAAACAATTACGAATGTTATGCTTACCCCTCACCAATGGACAAGGAGGAAGGATTAATACAGCAACTAACACAGTGGTCATCGTGGCGGAGCGGTGAGAGAGCTCAGCCTGGTTGCTGGAGGTTTACGGATCTGGTCGATCCACTGCAATGGGGAACCTGGCAAGGTCCCTGCCAGGAATGCCGGCCTAGGTAGCGAGAGAGGCTACCATGCTCCTTCAGTGGCTATGAGAACTATTCTGGCTAATTCTGGAAAATCTTTCGGATCCTACGATGATCGGAGGTTTCCTTGTTCATAGCCCCGGGTTGGCTTCTCCCTTTACCAGATATTTCTTCTTCTAACAAAAAAAGTCTGGTAATGTTCAAAATTGAGCCGGTTCAATCACATGAGCTTTAAATTGCTTCAGCTCATTCAAGACTCAAGAAATTAATAAAAAAAAAAACCAGACAGTAGAACAGCACTAAAGTACTTAGCTGTTCATTTTGGCAAAAATTGCTTGAACTGCACAGCACCTCTTTCTGTCTCCTGTCCAAACCAGGGGGAACACCGTTCACTGAAGAAATGGATTCGGCTGACAAACTTTCTATTAATTTATTTAATTTTATACCTGAAATAATATGACTGTTGTGGCATTAAGCTCACTCCGAACGAAGTAACTCACAAATTCCAGGTCATTTCATGTCTCCGACAACAAACATTCCAATTTTCAACATTTTTCAAGTCTTGAATTTACGGTTTTCAGATTTAACGCTCTTCAAGGAATTCAAGTCCGTGCACGAACCCTGGCTTAGGTGGATTACCATTGATGTCATCGAGCAAAACACAATCGGCCATAGCTCACTCCAGTTGTGAGGCTGAAGTGACAGCTATTTGTAATGTATTGAAATTGCTGATACCCATTCTAAGATTAGTTTCGTAATTGAGTTCTTCAAATGTTGTGTATCCAATTTCCATCCACACGGATTCTAAATCTGCTATAGATCTGGTAGTGAATGGCGAAAGTGCTCTATCCCAACATTATCTGTTCTAGCAGTAGCACTAGGTAAACTTAAACTACCAGCTAGCTTGTAAACATCATTCTGAAGGAACAGTCCATCTGGAAGCTACACACCATCTTGTTCAGAGTAAACCATTGGTTCCGTTGGGAAATCATCATTTCTTTGCTGTCTAATCGTGGGGTGGAGATAAGAGTAGCCGCTACCGCTGGAGAGAATAAAACATTACCTAATCGTAATATTAGGTTAGATAATGCCGAGTTTGGGTGACATAATACTAGCGTCTTTGAAGGCGAGGTGTTTTTTGGTGCTGGTAGATGCAGCCTTCCTGGCATGTGATGTGGCTGGTCGCACTGCTATCTAGAGCAAAATAATCACTTGCTGGGTAAAAAGCTCCAGGGATATGATGGAAAGTCAATGCAGACTCCTGTTTCGTCACAGTATTGGGTTTAGTTCAACTAATATGAGCCGTTTCTTGGGTAGCAGCTCTCCTAAACTCGGGGTTTCCTGCGAAGATGTACCATTCAGGTTGGCTTCGTCCTCTTCGAAACTCTAATTAGGGTGTATCTATCGTACCATTGAGTTCTGTCGTGGTTGGAAGTTACTACGTTATGCCTCTTGTGTGTCATTTTGGCTTGATGGATTTGAAGGTCTAGTAAGACACTTTTCCTGCTCGTATTGTTGTGTGGTTCTGCACGTTGATTCAGTATGGTTGAACGTTCAGCACCAGGTACATTGTACCTGCTAACGATTAGGTTTGGTTCCGTTGTAAAGAAGGTTTCTTATCCTTTTTGATCTGAATACTTGTTCACTATGCCGAACTGGCTAGTCAATCACAGTAAAATTGTTTCGTTTCCCGTCCAGTAATACATGTCAACTAAGTGACAAATTAAGCATCGGCTTGAACATAATACACAATGTCAGTGTCATATGTTGTGGGGGCGTCGTTTGTGGGGGGAGCACCTTGAGTTAAAGGTGCATGATGACCTTAGCACAAATGGTTGATGACTTTAGTTTTCCAAAATAAATATTCCTGGCCGTCGAAGAGCCGTATGCCTTTAAAATGTAAAGTAGTTTCAGAAGATGCCATTTTGGGAATGGTATAAAAACGAATATTGCGGACCGTGTGTAGGGGGCACGGTAATGAGGATTACATACACCAACTTGTGTGGAGGTAGATCTACAGATGCGGTGTAGGACGAGTAAAAATATACCCGTTTCATAAGTCGCTGACTAGTTGTATTCCAGGCTGAGTTCGTGTCCAGTAACCACGCTCTACTACCAAAAGAGACCTCAAGAATGAGGCGTGAGTCATGTGAACATCTTAAACATAGCCATCATTATATTTATTCGCCAAAGAGGTCCGGCCTTAACCTATAATGGTTTACCCGCATTTCACCGCTTGTTCAAATACAATCTGTAGTTTCCATATTACACGTCGAGAAGATGTAACGACAACAATCGTGAATGAACAGTGTGGATTAAAACATATGTGCATGCTATTGTTACAATGTAAACCACAGTACCACCAACATACACCGTTCCACTTTTTTATGAGTTTTTTGGGAGGGGGGGGGGGGGCACTGGAGGAAAACACAATCCGAAAAAAACTTTAAAATTTGTGCAGTGAAACAGTGCACTCCACCCGTGGTCACTCTCTGAAACTGGTGGCTCCAAGGGTAAATTGTGACTGTAAGAAAAACTTTTTCTATGTTCGGGTTATCGTAGCGTGGAACTTCCTTCCGGATAGGGCAATCTCGTCAAACTCCACTGTAGCCTTCAAGCATGTTTTGTGTGGGCTCTCGTTTGCACGTTTCTTGAAGCGGCCGGAGTTGGTTGGACAGTTGCGGGCGTGACCTAGTGACTGATCAGACTTTTAGTTTTAGGATTGGTGTTAGTGGGACGCTATCTCCTTCCAACTACCTTGCCACAAATGTGGTCAAAAATTGATTTATTATTATTTATATAAATATCAAAATAGCTCTGGGGAAAAAAGTTAAATTTTGCGAAACTTATGCTTTCCCGAATTAATTTTCATACAATTATCTAAAGTCGATCAAATTCACCCCCTCCTTTGCAACATTACTCGTTGCTTCATTTTGAGGGGGTATTTCTTCTGGATGTCATTGGTGTCACTAGCAACACTCGGTCCATCGCGTTCTTGTTGATGGATGGTGTACTTTGACGCCGTTTCCACCTTCTGCGAGACTTTGCGTGTCAGTTGGGTGATGATTCTGTATTCCTGTATGGGGTTTTTTCGATTTTTTTTTCCCAGGAGGTACCCCATATATACGATAAGGTTTAGATTTGGGTGTTTGATTAATATCTCTGTAATGTGTTGCGCAGTGGCAACCCGGGCCACTGCACTATGACTGAGGTTGGCGCTAATGACCTAGCTGTCGACACGTCATTAAACCTCGTTCTCTTCCCCTGTTATGGAATTTGTAGAAAGTTTATGATCATCCGACTCTTTCCACCCCTCCTATCCCAATTTCAGAAGAAACCACTGATATCGACTTTTTTTTCCTATCGGCCTTTTTATTCTTCAGCTTTTTTTCTGGGGATTTTTTTATGCAGCTTTCTTCAGCATTTTTCCCCGTAGCTTTTTTTCCCCATCAGCTTTTTTCACACACATAACATAACATTAACGATACT
>JAHWFP010208171.1:92457-129092 GCA_023313725.1 Lithobius niger | reverse complement strand
TGGCTGTTGTAGATGAAGCGGAAAAATTTTGTGGCTGACGGGTGGAGCGGGAAAGGTATGCGTCTTCCAGGTCTATGGAGATCGTCCAATCGTTTCGTTTGAAGGAGAGGCGGATGGATTCTAGTGTTTCCATCTTGAAGTGGGGGTTGTCGATGTATTTGTTTAATGGTTTCATATTGAAAATAAGTCTTTGACCCCCTGTTTTCTTCGGCCGGGTGAAAATGGAGCTGCAAAATCCCGGCCCCGGGTTTTGTATTTTGATGATTGCGAGCTTTGCTAGAAGTGAAATTTCTGACGTGAGGGAGTGCGACACTGGGGTCGTAAAATCCCACGGAGGGCTTGCTGCGAGTGGTGGTTTTGAAAGAAAAGTGGGCCGAAAACCTTCTTTTATGATCGTGAGGACTTCTTGGTTGTGCGACAGGGATTCCCAAGCCGGGAGAAAATGACGTAGTCTCGTGGCGACAGGGAAGCGAGAGAGCCGGTGACAGTTATTGGTTGCGGCGTAGTTTGCGGCCGCCGGGAGAGGAGAGTCGACTGCGGCGGTCGGGAGTTGCAGCGCGTTTCCCGTAGAAGCAATGGTTGGGCCGAGAGCGTGGTTGTCGGACGGCCCGAAAGAGCTGCGCTTTGCGGGAGGGAGTGTCGCATCGTGCGACACTCGAGGAAGTTGATGGTTTCTCGGGGGACGAGCGGCCGCCCTGGTGCCGGTTCGGTTTAGATGAGTGAAAGGCCAACTTGTCTTGTCGTACGGGTTTAGGCTTACGGGAGATGTCCAAATGAGGGGCTAGTGACGGGATCAAACCCCTGAAGAGCGTGTCGGACTCGTGAAGTGGCTGGTAGCGTAGACGGTGTCTAGTTGATTCGTTCAAGTTGTGTGCGGACTTGAGGGCAGCTTCTCGTAGGAGTAAGGTGCTGTTAAATAGTGGTCTAATGGCCCAGTTCAACGAGTGGTATGTTGCAAAACTTGCTTTCTGGAAAAGTTGCGAGATGAGTGATGACAGGTCACGGATCTCTTCGGGGCTGGCATCGGCCGACAGCTTCTCACAAAGTGCTTTGACTGCGGTATTCAAGACGTCAGCTTGTGAAGCGGCTCGTAGGCTTAGGCGTAAACACTTGTCGTTGTCGTACAGGACAAAAGACGGTACTTCAATTCTTTTGGGGATGGATAGCGCTGATCCAAAGTCCATCTTGACTTCGCTGCAAAGGAATTCGCATTCCCGGTATGTGTCAAAATTCTTGGGGTTGGTTGCGTCGTCGCCGTATGGACGGAAGAAGCTTGATTCGCGGCCGGGCCGTGGTGCTGGTGGTTCCGTGTCAAGCAGCAAGGGGTCGCCTTTGCCCAGTAGGGCGCCGCCGTTGCGAAGCAGGCAGGTGAGCAGAGTCGTCGACTGGCCTAGTAGGCTGCGGGGTTTTGCGTCCTTGTCGCGGAGGGCGAAGCCAAAGCCGGTCTTGAGGCCTGTTTATTACCGGGGCGTCAGCAGTTTCAGACGGCTTGTACAGGAAACAATCGGGAACGGTGTCTTCGACTGTCTTGAGAAGGGAAGCCAAAGGCAAGGTCGGGTCGTCGATGTCGTCTGGAAAGTGAGTATGTTTTGCGGGCGGTGGCGGCATCTGTGAGTGTCGGGAACCCGTGGTGGGGTCGTGTGACACTGCCGAGGGCTTGCATTTCTTGGCTGACGGGGCGCCGGTGTGGGACGAACGCTTGCTGTTGTCGTGGCTTGTAGTAGAAGCGACCCAGTCACGAGTGTTGGTCTGTCGTACAGATGAGGTGCATGACGGGGGAGGCATCGGTGTCGTGTCGGCAAAACGGCGGAAGACCGAGTCGACGAGGTTGTGTGCTTCGCTGCATGTAACGCTGTGTTCTCTGCGTGACGATCTTGAAGACAAGTCCAGCGGTGAGTCGTTTGGTGGTAGGCCGGCTTGGGCCGTAGCTTCCCGGAGCTTCAGCTTGGCGTCTCGAAGCAGCGCCGTGGCGTGTCGCACGTCTTCGGCGAGGACCGACAGGGCGGGAGGTTGCAGGGAGCGCTGTCCGTCTTGCAGCGGAGAGTCGTCGTCTTTGTTGTTGCCGGCATGCACGTCCCGTTTTAGGCCGGGCGCGCAGCGGTCGGCGGTAGGAGAGGTATCGGCGGAGATAGAGCAGCATCCGAGGCGAGAGCAGTGTCGCACGGTGCAACATCCATCGTTGGAGACGAACGGGGAAATCCAAAATCCAGTTGGGAGACGAGGTGACGGGCGGAACCTCTGGAGGAAAATGAATGGCGAGCTCAACCACGTTCTCGCTTATATAGAGAGGACTGCGCATGTGCAGTGGGTCATGCAAGCAGGCGTCTACAAGCATCTAAAAAACCTCCAGGGAGAACATTAATTGAGGACAATGTAATGCAAAATTATCAGGTTAATATGTTTGGCAAAAAAGAAAACCACATTTTAACACTGCTTAAAATAAGTTTTTACTATCCTAAAATACTTACCTTCAGTAATATGTGCTAAAATCGCTATTTTATGCTTTCATTGCTCGAAATTAATCAAATAGCCCATTTGATCTCAATCTAGTACCATATAGCTCCAGCCAGGGGTGCCACTCTGTATCCTACAATGCAAGGCGAGTGTCCATAACACCTCATTATCGCTTAGCAACCAACGGGTTTAGCGAAAGAGGGGAGGCGGGTGGGATCTACTGAAGGTAAGTATTTTAGGATAGTAAAAAGAACATTTTGCCGGCCCCCGGCCCCCAGCCTGGCCGGCTAAAAATGGTTTCTCTTTGCCTAAACCATATTTAACCTGGTAATTTTAGCATTACATTCCTCGGTTGTGATGTTCCCTTTGAAGTTTTCTTCCGTTTTGTAGACGCCTGCTTGCATGTCCCACCGCGCATGCGTGGCGCGGTCCTCCCTTATAAAAGCGACAGCGCGCATGCTATCGGCATTCATTTTACTAATGTGTCAGGCAGTGACTCGAGAGGGGAGGCAGGGCGAGAGTTAAGGTTAAGTATGTTTTAGGCAAAAAGAAACCATTTTTAGCCAGCCAGGCTGGGGGCCGGCAAAATGTTCTTTCTTTATTGCCAAAACATCTTAACCTGGTAATTTTAGCATTACCAGTTGACCTCGTCAAAGTTGGTGGCGGGCACCGTCTGATCGAGCGCCCCGGGATGCAAGCAGGCTTTCCCCCATGAATTCTTTATCTGCAAGAGAAAAATTCGCACTTTATTCAGAACAAGGTGGGCTAAACAGGTGTTTGGTCTCTTTCATGGGAATTGGTGGCCCTGAAAAGGACCGTTGTTGAGGGTCTTGCTTCTAGTTGGATGGATCTTGCTTCTGCTTCGTTCTGAGTGCTTAAGGGGGGTCTTGACCACAGTTCTGGCTGCGACGATCGGTCCCAGCCGGTGTAGTCCGGATTCGTCCTTCGTCATGTCCCTTAGGTAGTGGGACGTGAAGGTGGATTGGTGGCGCCACGATGCTGCTGCCAGGATTTCTTCGATTGGTGTGGCATTGTGGTGGGCCCAGGATGTGGAGATTGCGCGTACTTGGTGCGCCGCTATCCTCATGCTCTTACTCAATCCGTGCTTGTCGTAAGCTGCTTCGATTGTTTTCTTGATCCAACGTGACACCATGACGGTTGTTGTTTCGCCGGTTTGGGGGTCCACTGGAAGGAAGAGTTGGTTTCTGCCTCTCCGAATGTCTTCGTGTTGGGTCCGGGCTAGGTAGAAGCGGAGAGCTCTGACTGGGCAGAAGAGGCGTTCTGGTTTGTTCCCAGCGAGGTTAGAGAGGGCAGGGAATGTTATGGGTTTCGAGGGTTCGGATGGCTTTTGGGTTTTCGCTCTAAAGGACGCTCTTGGGAAGAGTGTGACTGATGAGAAATTTGGGCCGAAGATGCAGTATGCCGGGTCTGCCGAGAGGGCTTGAATCTCGGAACATCTTAGACTTGATGCCAGTGTTACGAGGAAGACAGTTTTGCGGGTCATGAGGTGGAGTGAGCTGTCCTGCATGGGTTCATAGGGGTTCTCCATTAGTGATTGTAAGACCATGGAGAGGTCCCAGTCGGTGACGGTGCGTCTAGTGGTAGGACGATCGTTTTCGTATGAGCGTAGTAAGGCAGACATTCGGTAGTCTTCCAGTAGGGCAGTGCGACCGGCGGCTTTGAAGACATAGTTTAATGCAGATCGATAGACGAGAATGGTGGAGCCTTTGAGTTTGTCGATATTGAACAGGTCACCGAAGAATCTTAGGAGTTCGGGAAGAGAGGGGTTGAGCGGATTTGTGCGTTTTGTGATACACCAATGAATCCACTTTGACCAGTGGCTGTCATACATGCGGTTTGTTGATTGTCTGGTTGCTTTGGATGCGATGCGTTCAGCCTCTTCTTGATGAATGCCAGCCTTTTTGAGGAGTTTGATGATAGTAGCCACCCGTGTAAGTTTAGGAGTGGGAGGTTCGGGTGAAGTTTTGTTCCTTTCTGTTGTGACAGAAGATCTGGTAGAAGAGGGAGGCTTCTTGGAGTGTCGACTGCTAGGTTTAGGAGGAGCGGGAACCAGGCTGCAGACGGCCAGAGGGGGGCTATTAGGATGAATAGGCCCTGGCATGATTTGATTTTCCGAAGTACTTGTGGTAACAGTTTGAAGGGTGGAAATAGGTAGGCGAACAGGTTGTGCCATGGTAATGTGAGAGCGTCCACTGCTACTGCTGAGTCGTCCGAGATCGGGCTGATGTAGTGGGGAAGTCTGGCATTGTGCCTCGTGGCGAATAGATCCAGCATTGGTTTGTCCCATGTGTTGAAGAGAGATTCGCAGATGGATTTCTTGAGGCACCATTCGCCTGCTGGTGGCTTCTGGCGTGAGAGAGAATCTGCAATTACATTCCTGTTGCCTGGGATGTGAAGCGGTAGGAGGGTGATGTTGTGTGGGATGCACAGATTGAAGATTTCCGTCATTAAGTTGTGGAGCGATCTTGACTTCGTTCCGCCTTCTGTCCTGATGTAGGCCAGGGCTGTTGTGTTGTCGGCCTGGATCTGTATGACCTTGTTTTTGATGAGTGGAAGGAAGTGCCGGAGGGCTAGGAGGATTGCACGTAGTTCCAGTCCGTTGATGTGGTCTTTTGAGGGTGGCAGGCCACAAGCCGGAGATTTCCTGGTTGTTTAGGTATGCTCCCCAGCCAGTGCTTGATGCATCCGTGAAAATTCGGTGGTCGGGTGGAGGTTCCAGTAGAGGGACGGATTTCGACAGGTTTGTGACGTCGGACCACCAAAGGAGGGATTCGAAGGGGAAATCCCTTGTTGAGCGGGATTTGCCTGTCCGGAATGCTTTGGTTGATTGCGCGGTTGTCTATCCGGTAGTGGTGGAATGGTCTTACCATCCACCGTCCGTGAGGGACCAGGTTGGCCATTGCATCCATTTTTCCGATGAGGGAGTTCAGTTCCCGGGCGGAGAAACTCGTTTGGAGGCGGAAGAGCCGGATGTGATGTAGGAGGTCTTCTATGCGTTCTGGAGACCGGGAGATTGATGCCGATCGAAGGTCAAATGTAGCTCCGAGGAACGTGAAGACTTGTTCTGGGAGAAGTCGTGACTTTGCTAGGTTTACGCCAAATCCCAGGCTGTTCAGCAAGTTGATGGTCTTGACCTTGTTGAGTTCCAATTGAGAGGGGTCTGGGTTGATGAGGGCCGAGTCGTCGAGATAGGCATTGGCTTGTATTTGGTGCTGGTGAAGATTTGACAAGATTGGTTTTAGGACCAGGGTGAAAATCCTTGGGGCTGCATTCAGGCCGAAGGCGAGGCAGCGGAATTCGAAGGCTTTTTGGTTGTAGACGAAACGAAAGTAGTGGGCGATTGCTGGATGAAGGGGGATGTGAAGATAAGCAACTTCCAGATCGATGGTGACTGACCAGTCGTCTTGCATGAACGATTGACGGATGGATTCTAGGGTCTCCATCTTGAAATGTTCGTTTTGGATGAACTTGTTGAGGGGCTTCATATTGAAAATTAGCCGTAGGCCTCCCGATTTCTTCGGGCGGGTGAAGATTGAACTGTAGAAGCCCGGGCCTGGGTTGGAGAGTTGTCGTACCGCATCCTTCCGTAGCAACTCCGAAACTTCGTGCGACAGGGAAGCTGTCGTTTGGGGCGAGAAGTCCCAAGGGGCGACGGCGACAGCGGCGGTTGGTGTAGGAACGTCGGACGAAAGCCGTGTTTTATTATCGACAGGATTTCCAGCTTGGTGGTTAATTTTTGCCAGGCCGGGAGAAAATGGCGTAATGTGGCTCCGACCGGGAGGCCAGCCAGGTGCAAGGCATCATTGTTGATTTTTGCGTTGCATTCTTCTACCCCCGGGTGATGAGAAGCGGCTCCTTCGGTCGGGGGTAGCGGCGCGCTTCTGCTGGGAGCGTTGGGCGGGAGCGAGGAGCGTCGGAATGAAAATGCTGCTGGTTTCGTTGTTGAGGAACGGCAGTGTCGTCCGGGCGGCTAGAGGATGATGCCGTGTTTTTGTGCCAGTCGTCGGCGAGGCGGGGGTTGGCTTGTCTGTTCCACCGTCGACGGGCGGTTTGAGGGCATGAATTGCTTCTGTGGTCTTGGTTTCCTTGAGACATCGAGATGAGGAGCGAGTGTCGGGATCTGTCCCCGAAAAAGAGTCTCAGACTCGTGCATCAGTTGATTTCTTAGGCGATGTCATGTGGAGAAGTTTAGGTTGTTTGCCGACGACAGGGCGATGTCGCGAAGGAGGAGGGTGTTATTGAACACTGCCCTTGTCGCCCAGTTCATGGCGTGGTACGTGGCGAAGTTGGCCTTTTGGAAGAGCTGGGAAATCAGATACGGTAAATTCTTGAGCTCATCCGTGGGGTTGTCGAATGACAATTTCTCACATAAGGCGTTGATAGCTGTGTGCAGGACGTCAGCCTGGGAGGCCGCCCGTAGGCTTAGCCGCAGACATCTGTCGTTTTCGTACAGCACGAAGGTGGGAATATTGGCCTTCTTGGGTATGGACATCGAAGTGCCGAAGTCCATCTTGATTTCGCTGCAGATGAATTCGCATTCTGGATAAGTTTCGAAATTGCGGGGGTTTGTGGCGCCGTCACCAAAGGATCTGAAGAAGTCGTTTTCATTGCCAGGACGTGGCATCGGGGGTTCCGTGTCGAGAAGAAGGGGGTCACCCTTGCCCAGAATGGAGGCTTCGTTGCGGAGCAGACACGTTAGGAGTGTCGTCGACTGACCCAAGAGGCAGCGGGGCTTGGTATCCTTGTCCCTGGATGCGAATCCAAGGCCTGTCGTTAGGCCACGGTTTATGACGGGGGGGTCCGGTACCTTTGAGGGCTTGAATAGGAAGCAGTCCGGGACTGTCTGCTCGACAGTCTTTAAAAGAGCTGCGAGCGACAGGGTGGCTTCGTCAGGAGTGTCGTCCGGGAACCTGATGCGTTTCTCGGCAGTAGGGGCGGGCGACAGCGGGTGGTGCGACGACAGTGTGTTGTTCGGCTTGCGCTTGGACGCCGAGGCTGGTGGAGGAGAAGCGGCACGCCTGTGCCCTTCGTGGCTAGAAGTAGAAACGACCCAGTCTTGGGTACGAGCCTTACGTACCGACGATGTGCAGGAGGGAGGCGGCATCGGGTTGACCTGTACGTGGCGGACAGTGTCATGTACGATTTCCCGTACGACACTGCGGCTGACGCTTAGGCCTATCCGGGAGGAGTTGGAAGACCGGTCGAGCGGTGAGTGTCGTTCCGGAGAGAGGGCGAGCGACGCTTGGCGGAGGTTGCGCTTGGCGGCCCGGTAGGAGTTTTTGGCGGCTCAAAGGTCTTGTCGAAGCGACGACAGATCCAGTGGGGCGGGGAGCGGCAAGCGCTGGCCCGGGAGGAGTGGAGAGTCAGTCGATGCGACAGCAGGTATGGCGTCGGCGGGTGTCATACGGGTAGGCGCGGCGAGGTCAAGGGCGGATGCCAACGGCTGCCAAGATCGAAGTGAGCAAGAGCACGAGGATGAGCGGCGGGAGAAGCGTTGTCATCTTCGGGAAGAATCCAATTTTCCAAACGACAGTCGGGGGAACCGGGGAGCGAGGTGGCGTGGAGACACCTCTGGAGGAAAATGAATGCCGATAGCGTGCGCGCTGTCGCTTTTATAAGGGAGGACCGCGCCACGCATGCGCGGTGGGACATGCAAGCAGGCGTCTACAAACCGGAAGAAACCTCCAGGGGAACATCACATCCGAGGAATGTAATGCTAAAATTACCAGGTTAAGATGTTTTGGCAATAAAGAAACTTATTTTAAGCAGTGTTAAAATGTCGTTTCTTACTATCAACAAAATACTTACTTCAGTAATATGTGCCCACATCCCCACTCGAAAAATGATCAAATGCCCTGGACCGAAACTGAAAGCTTATGCCAACCATACCAATCAATGTGAACGGGCTTCAATGTCTTAAGGGCGACGGGAGGGCGAAGGCGACAGAGGCATTGATGTTGGTCCTGTCGTCCCTGAACAACACAACGTTGAAAGGAACTTTCAGAGGATGTCAACAAGTAGAGGTAGCCCGATGTCGGTGAGTCCACCGAGATCGGCAACGATGTTGGAAAAAGAACACAAAGTTGGAGAGAAGGCTTAGTCCATGGAGATCCTCCACAGTTCACAAAAAAATCTTGAATACGCTGGGACATAACGTCGACCGACACCCAAAATAAGTCCCCCTGGCCTTCGTTTAAAGAACTACTACCTCACATGCCTTCACGGTCACGTCACACGACATGAACTTTCAGCAGACGATCTTGATGCGTGGACTGACCATTTCAAGCCCCCATGCCCGCATCGTGGGAATCTTAGGACTACGAGCTTGGTCACGCTCACACAAAAGGTGGCTGACGCGCAACAACATTCGCAGACGCAACTCGCCTGACTCACCTAGGCGTCGGCGAGTGCCCAGCCGCGATTACAAGGCAGAGGCAAATGACTACCGATCCTTCCAGGACGATGCCACTTTCCAGACAAATTGGGACGACTGCCAGCTTCCTTATATGCACCACAACCAAAATTTCTCAGTCACCACACGTTTTCCCAAAGATTCAGACCAGATTAAGATTACAGTTAAATCCTGCGATCCGGGTGACCATTCGGATCGAAAGGAAAGGACTACCAGACTTCAGAACCCAATCTGACGAAAATGAAACGATGTCCCAAGCACACCAAAAAAGTCGTGGACTTAATAATAACGTGACCAGAAAGTCGCCGACCTCCAACAGACACACGAAACAACTTCAAAACCAAGAATAAACCAGATCCAACCAAACAATTGCCACCAAAACAACTTCCAGAACACCAAATGACCTTAAACCAAACAATCTTTAAAGAAATCGAAAGCATCAATGGGAGACACGGGACGAAAACCAAACTTGCTACCGTAAACTGAACAATGCCAAGGTAAGGATTGCAGGATTGCAGGATTGGCCCAATATTTCTACACAAAATAACGTACTAACAAATAGGGCAGAACCATGAACCCAGATTGTTTAGTTCGGGGGTGCTATATTTTATCCTAGCACCCCTTTTTTTTTTTTTTTAAAAAAGGCTGATTGTAGCACTGTGCAGAAGTGACGCCACAAGGCTACCAGAGGAAAACCCCTCAGTAGCATTCCTGGGGAGAACCATAATCCTCCCCATAGGGCCATTCCCTAAAAGTTAGGAAGGCAGAGTTTGCCTAAAGCTTCACAATGACAAAAGGATAAACGGGGGGAGGGGATCATTGACAACCCCACTGGAATAATCCACTACTGGCAGATCCAACAAGGAATATTTTACCTTCCTGAAAAGAAAATGCTACCCCAAAAATTCCTGCTTTCATCTCTTTAAAATTAGTAAACATATTCTTTCCTTCAAAAACTTCCTTTCAAAATCATCGCCAAAGCTTGATGAAAAGAGGCAGCCGACATCAGCCCTGTCGACGCTGTTGATGCAGCCTCCTTAATTAATTATTGCTTGTTTGTTTGCAAGAAAATCGTGCAGAGATTCCCAGCATGAAATCATGCATAATGCCGACATTGGAGCCGACGTCGGTGACAAAACACGACGTCGGGGGAAGAGGGAGCGCATCACATTGCCGAAACTCTCCACCACTCGTTGGAGGAGTTTCCGACGTTGGCGTGCGGCATCGTCGAACGTCCGCACCGACATCTCAGGTTTTGTTTTGGTGACCGTCCACGCATATCGCTGCGGGACGACACCCATAGCACTATCAACCCTAATGGGTGATACGATTGTTTTAGGCCTATGTCAATCCTATTCCCCGAACGTGGAGACGTGGAGACGGACGACAATCATGCTCACGCTCAGATGCCTTGTCGGACGTCGCGCCGACACTAGACACTGACCCAACTCGCTCAAATAGTTTAGAATGGCGAGGACACAATCGCGATTACGGGACGTGAGCATGAAACGATCATGATAATTTTACAACTTTCAACTTTCACATATTTAAATCACGTTACCTTTAGCAACAAAATCCGTCGTAACGTAAACAAGGTCCAACATTGAAGTTGCAATGCACAGCAGACGTCTGCTTAGGGCAAATAGAAACCAACCCGACATCTGCTTCCGCGTTATCACACTAGGTGCTATGGTGGCAGACGTCCGTGTGGAGGAGGAACGCTTGCCGACATCCGGTTTTGGCCAACAGGGCTGCCATCTTGGATTTTCCCGTAACAAGTGTCAAACGGGAGCCAAATTCCCCACAGGAATGGAATTAAATAAGATTCCACTACATCGTACCGCTAATTCATTATAACAACACCAGAAAAATGAACTTTGGAAACGCAAACCGAATGAGTAAGGTGCAAGGGATCAGCCAAAAGTGAGAAAGGCCGAAGGCAATAACGGCGTTCTCGAAAAAAAGGGAATTTGGGTGCACCACAATGCAAACCGCAAAAAAATGATGAAATCCACCAGTAATATACAAGCAATGGGAAAAAATGAAAGAAAATATGTCTATAGCCGACTTAAGGAGTGTCACCACGTTGCTGTTCCCCAAGCTAAGTACCAAACCCATCGGGCAAGGCCTACACAAATGGCCTATTCAAATAAGATTTCCATAATGCAAACACGCCGGGAGTAAAATAAACTTAGGTTTAAACGCCTGCACCCACCATAAACACTCCCGAGTAAATAACTTTCAAAAATTCCGAACATTCTTTCTACATTTATGCAATGAAAAAAGCCGAAAACTTACAAGCATAAATTGGCACAACCACACAACGTTTTGCTCAAAGCGATAATGAGGTATTATGGACGCTCGCCTTGTATTGTAGAATACAGAGTGGCACCCCTCGCGGGAGCTATATGGTACTAGATTGAGATCAAATGGTCTATTTGATTAATTTTGAGCAATGAAAGCATAAAATAGCGATTTTAGCACGTATTACTGAAGTAAGTATTTTGTTGATAGTAAGAAACGGTAATCAAATTTCATTAATTTTTTTTTCAGTTTTTTATTTATGGTATTGAATTCTGAGTCAGTAGAATCGGAATCAACCAGCATTATCAGTGGCGTTGATGCTCATTACTGTGGAACAGTGCATTAAATTTACTTCCAACAGAGTGGTAATTCTCCATATTTCGCTTACTTCCACACTCCAGATAGTTCCTTATCTAGAAATTGCTTTTGTTTGCTAAACTAGCCCCTGGTTCAAGCTGTCGTTAACACAACAACGCAACGAACGGCCGCCATTTTGGTCGCGTTGGAAAGCTGGGATTCCCCGATTGGCACGATAATAGCACGTGATCACTCATCGCAGCGGGGGGCAGTCACAAGTGACGTCACGCGATGCGAGTCAATGTCACAGCCATTGGAGCTAGCACGTGCGCGTCTCTTGGCGGACAGCCGGCTGGGAGTGGGAGCGCGAGGAATTGCATTCAACGATAGTGAATATAAATTAGGAAATAAAACAACTTCAACCTACTTATACGGTATTAAAAACTTAAAAAAAAGATGTCGGAAGCCGTAAATAACGCTGTAATTGAAGAATAACCAGAGGACGTTATCATTTCAAGGTCTCCCATGTACTGCAACGGAAGGTGAATACTTTCGTAAAGCGGATTTACGTAGTCGAACTTCAACTTTTTTTTTTAAAGTTATGAAAACCTAATACGATTGTCCCAAGTATATTTTTGTGCAATAATTTACACTGTATTTATTACGTCGGCAATTTTTTATACCCGTATATCGCTTAGTTATTTTACTAAGATTTATTTTACCGAGGCAAGCAACATGTTTACGGCGACAATGTTTTGGTTGTGTTGCAACTAGTATCTGGCTGAATATAATTGCCGGATCCGATCTCGCCGGATACCGCATTATCCGGCGCCGGATCCGGATATATACGGACTCGGTCGATCCATAGTTTTAAGTATGTCTATGTGAATAATGTATTCAGTGTCGTAATTACAGGGGGTTCAGAGGGTGCAAAGCACCCGGACAAAGTAAGCAGGGGTCCAAATTTTGAAACACAAAGAAAGAATATATTAAAAAACGCACTGTACCCTCCCTAGTAAAGGCTACCGTAATTGTGGCACTGAGCATACACACATTAAAACATAGATTACTGGAATCCCTTTTGGATAAAACAAAAATCAGAAATTTGACAGTTTTTAGCCAAGAGCATTGTTTTATTCTTGTATCTGGGAATAAATCAGAACTAACATTTCACAGTTTTCTTGTAGGTTAAAGCTCTGTCCCCAAATGCAACTCATTTGTTTTGCATATAAATTAAATTATTGTCATTGAGTGTACAGGAAAAATATATATACTAACTTCCTTCTTTCGTTTGTGCACTTGTCGAAGCTGACCTTGGTCCATCACCTGCAGGATTGAACGCCAGCAGTTCAAGGTCATACAAGGTATACATTTTCAAGTCAATCAGAGTATATGTGTAGGTGGTTGCTGGCACCACTTCCATTTCTTCACTTTCACGGGGTTTCCCATGCTCAACAATAAAGATCTGGAAGAAATTTAATTACAGAATTTAACATTCCATTGGACTGGAAACTGACAGATGTGCCAGAGCATCATCGCAAGTACCTTGTAGCCAAGCAATTCCCCATTTTGTTGATACTCGGGCGGGGGTTTCCAAGTAAGAAGGATTTCAGTCGGACTCACAGCCCTTGCGTGAACATTTTGTGGTTCACCAGTTGGAACTGGAAAAAATAGGTTTGTAAAGTTAGTTTCTCCTAAAAACCCTCTCTTTATACTACAGTACCTCTATTACATTTTAGTTTATAACACAGTAATGAAATTGGACTGACAGCAAGTCAGTTAAGCTCGGTAAGAAATTGTTGTTGTTTATAAATTTCAGGGCTGCACCGATCGGGATCAGTATCGCTATTTACATTCCGCCGATGTTGGCCAATAAATGGCCTAATAGCTTCCAGAATAGACGGGCCAGAAGGGCAGCGTGCGGGAGCAAGCGGGTGAAAGACGGTGAGGCTGGGGACGGAGGTCGTTAATAGACGATCTAAAAAATAACAGCTACCAGAGGGACAGGAAGCTTTACAGTCGAAGTGGAAGACGAGGCTAGAAGGACAACCCCAATTCGACGACGGCGTCCCGGCTATGGGCAGACCGGAGATGGGCCGGGTAGAGTGCGGAGACAAGGTGGATGAAAGACGGCGAGGGAGCTGGAGGCAAAGCTGTTGATGGATGACCCATTTCGCAACGGATTCCATGGTAGATTCTGTGAGGAATGAAGCTTCAACGTTGAGGTCGAACAACGTTCCTGATTCGACGGCGACGTCCTGGATATGGGCAGATCGGAGATGGCCGGGAATGGAGCGTGCGGAACACGGCAGACGAAAGACGGTGAGAGAGCCGGAGGCCGAGTCGTCGATGGATAATCCAGTTTGCAACGGCTTCCACAGTAGGTCCAATGAGACGGCTGCAACGTACAGGTGGTGGAACAACAAACCCAATTCGACGGCGACGCCCCAGCTATGGTCAGACTGGAGGCGGGCCGGGAATGGAGCATGCGGAAACACGGCGGACGAAAGACGGCGAGGGGACCAGAGGGACGGCCGTCGATGGAGGGTCCTGTTCTCAACGGATTCCGTGGCAGCTCGAGGAAGACATTGAGATTCAAGGTCGAGGAGGGGGAGGCGAGAGGCCGGACTGACAGCCCCGTCTCGACGGCGACGTCCCGGCAGACCGGAGGCGGGCCGAAGAGCGTGGAGTGCAGGTAGTGATGGGACCTCAAGCGGCATCCAGTCGGTTACGGGAAGCAGGCAAAAGCCAGGGGGGAGCGGCCGTTATTCAGCAGGCGGTGGAGGGACGAGTAGGGCGACAGGCGGTCGGAAATCCTGAGCAAACGACGGGCGAAAGAAGAGGGAACCAACACAGCGAGCCGCATGGCGGCTTGAGACAAAGAGATGACAAGCCCTCGTAGCCGCCACTCTTATATAGGGAGGACCACGCATGCGCATGCGTGGTAGGGTGAACTGAGGCGGCAATTCAAGTCTCAAGCAACCAACAGCATCACTGAGACAGCAATGCTAAAATTGCCAGGTATAGTACTTTCACAGCAAAGAAACTTATTTACGTAGTTACCGTAAACCGTGTATTAAAAGCCCAGTTGAAGCTAAAGCCCACCCCCTAAAATTCTGTAACGTCAAAATCATGAAATAGTGGAGTTAAAGCCCTTACCCTCAAATTGTCGTTTTTCTACGAAAAATTATGATGTGAATGAAGATAGTACTGCTTGCTATGTTTACTGGCTCCTTCTCCCTCCCTGTAGTAATAGTAAAAGCCACTCTTATATAGGGAGGACCACGCATGCGCATGCGTGGTAGGGTGAACTGAGGCGGCAATTCAAGTCTCAAGCAACCAACTGTAATGTTGAATTAGCGTTATTTTTTTGAAATATATTCATGTATTACATTTTTTAATGTTATTAGTTACGGCGCTAGTTTCGTTTTGGCTGCGGCGCTCCTCGACTTCCGGTTTTGCAGTGTAGTGGCTCTGGTGTCGTCGCCGACGTTTTGGTGGTGGAAATTACGAACGTGTGCTTAAGATGAAGAACTACATCATTCTTCTGATGGACGGCAGGTTCGGTGGTTGTGCAGAATGACGTTCTTTTCTCCGACAATGTAAGTTAGGGAGGTGGCCACTCCCAACTTAATTACAACGCACTTGTCCTTCGTTAACCTAAAGTTACTGCCATGTGAATCTAATGAAGCAGAAGGACGCAATTATAACCGACGCCATGGTGGACGAACTTGTCTATTTGCAACTTGCCGTTTGTCGGGTCTCACTCACCACTAGTCGAAAATTTCAGATGTCGTTGAAACGCCGAGAGTCAATTCCACGGTAGACGTATCGGACTATTTCTAATTGTCGTCAAAGTTTTTGTGGCAAGAAAGGAGCGACTGGGAGTAGACGAAGGAACTGTTACCTTACTCAGCCCTGAGTGTGATATAGCCGTCTCCGTAACTATTAAGTTTCACCAGGTGTTGATGCCAGGTCCATTATAAGCTACGAACTTCGACAGCCACTGTGTAACGAATTCCCCTAAACCACGACTCGTCATATTGGTCCGTGAGTAAAAACTAGAACTGACTAACGTCTGCATTTAACTGTAGTGTCAAGTTGTGGAACAATGGTGCACATTAACGCCAGCCATAAAAACCGAAACTGCCAAACGTATATCCTTTAAAGCGTCGTATTTATTATTTTGCATTTTTATGTGTTCATTTGACAGTAATTCCTAAAGTTTGATGATAGGAAAAAATTGGTTAAGAATAATATGGCGCTTGTCCTCAAAGTAAAAATTATGTCCAGGGTAAGAGGAAGCTGTGCTTCTCCATGGATTTAGTAAGAGGTTTCTGCTCATTTGTAATGAACACTATCATTGGATAAAAATTAAGCCGAATGAAAGAAATGGGCTAGAACCGGAATACTGGTATATTCTGAGGAATTGAAAATACTTATTCGAAAGGAAATTATAGATATTTTTATCTCCTTTTGTATTGGAGGAAGCTAGCCTATTTATACCAATTAATTGCAAACCATAGGTGAGATTAATTTAAGGTAGCCTATAGATAACGAATTGCCGAAAGTGATTTAACATTTAAATCCAACTTAAGCTTTTACAGAGCTAATGGTGTAGTCCATTAGGGACAACTTAACTTATTAACATATTAGGAATATTTTGAAATAAATGTTTATATTTTTGTTATCTTACGATTCATGTGTATGAATTCTTGGTCTCCAAAAAACATGATTGAACCCGGGAGAGACTCTTTTGCGATAACATTTGAATTAGTGAAATTTAGGTGTTACACAACAGCATCACTGAGACTGCAATGCTAAAATTGCAAGGTATAGTACTTTCACAGCAAAGAAACTTATTTACGTAGTTACCGTAAATCGTGTATTAAAAGCCCAGTTGAAGCTAAAGCCCACCCCCTAAAATTCTGTAACGTCAAAATCATGAAATAGTGGAGTTAAAGCCCACCCCTTAAAATGTCTTTTTTCTACGAAAAATTATGATGTGAATGAAGATAGTACTGCTTGCTATGTTTACTGGCTCCTTCTCCCTCCCTGTAGTACTAGTGGACTCTTCCTTTAGCTGCTAGTACCTGCACATGGCATCTCTCGCCTAAGCCTCCTCTCTTCTTCACAGCAATTAAAAGGATGTAAAAACGTCAAAATACCAGTGTTACCTGGTTAATTTAGGTTTCTATTGCCTATTGAAAAAATACATTACCTTTTTTATTAGCATTCTCCTTCTCCAATGCTGTTCAACTTAGAGAAAACAAACGCCATTCCTTCCGGTTCGCTACTTACTGCGCAGCCTCCATAGTATATAAATCAAAGCGGAGCGACAGAGTTCACCATTTCGACACCTCTTCCCTGCCCAAATGGCGACGAGAGGGGAGGAGGGCGGGAGCAAGGTAATTTATTTTTTCAATAGGCAATAGAAACCAAAATTAACCAGGTAACACTGGTATTTTGACGTTTCTAGTTGCCTTGAAAAAATCCATTACCTTTTTTATTAGCATTCCCTTAGACTTTGTCAAGGCGGCGGGTGCCATTTGAACGGAGTCCCCTCAAGTAGCGACCGGTTCCTTTCACAGAATGGCTTGGTACACACCTTGGCAGAACCCCTTGGTATAGGGGTTAAAGTGCACGGTGGGCTGCCACAAAGGGCCCAACGCGGTACAAGCCGTCAGCATGAAGCGACATATCCCGGAGGCAGTGGGAGGTGAAGCCAGTAGGATGGCGCTAGGAGGCGGACTCCATGATATCTGCGACAGAAACGTTGCTGAAGTGGGCCCAGGAGGCGGAGATAGCACGAAGTTCGTGTGCCGTCACTTTAATGCCTTCCGTGGTGCAGTCAACCTCGAGTGCTTCATAAGCCTGAACAACCACGGTTTTGATCCAAGAGGCAATCATTCGTGTGGAGGTTTGGCCCGCCTTAGTGCTGAACAGGAGAAAAAGCTGGTGCGGCTCTTCCGCATGGGCTGAGATGCGTTTAGGTAAAAACGGACGGCTCGTACGGGACATAATGTTCTTTCTTGATCATCTCCTAAGATGTTAGATAAAGAGGGGATGATGAAAGGATGCGTGCGTTCAGTAGGTTTTTGAGTTTTCGCACGAAAGGAACAGTGAGGCGTCAGAGTGACACCCTTATAGTCAGGTAGGAAAAAACAATCACGCTCTGTTGCGGACAAGGCTTGCAGTTTGCTACAGCGGAGGCATGCGGCAAGAGCTACGAGAAACACAGTCTTCCTAGTGAGATGACAGAGGCGTGCGGAGGCCAGAGGTTCATAAGGGGCAGCTGTTAAAACGACGGAAAGGTCCCAGTCGGGAAAACGTTTGGCGACACGAGGTCGGTCCAGCTGAAAAGAAGAAATTTTGTAGTCTGTGAGGAGGTCAGTGTTTCCTGCCGCTTTGAATATTGCATTCAGGGCTAATCTGTAGACCAAAATCGTAGATCCCCATAACCCTTCTTTAAATAACGATGTTAGGAAGCGGAGGAGGTCGTGCATAAGAGGACGGACTGGATTAATTTGTTTGTGACACACCAATGAAACCACCATTTCCAGTGGCTGTCATAAATTCTTGTAGCGGAGGACCTAACGGCTCGGAACGCGATGCGAGAGGCCTCGTCCTCAAGAATGCCTATTGAGCGGAGGAGTTGGATGGTAGTAGCCACCCGTGAAGACGTAGCAACGGGAGGTTCGGATGGTAAATTCTACCTTGGTTCTGAGAGAGGAGGTCCCTCCGTGTCGGTAGTTGTCGAGGGGAGTCTATGAGGAGAGAGAGGAGGAGCGGGAACCATGCTGCCGATGGCCAGTTCGGTGCGATCAGGAGAAACCGTCCCTTGCATTCGGCGATCTTGCGGAGGACAAGAGGCGCGGAGGCGGAAAAACATATGCATGGAGATGATTCCAGTCGAGTGTGAGCGCCCAGGCACGTGGGTCCGGAAGTGGGCTGACATAGAGACGTAGCTTGTTGTTGAATCTCGTGGCAAACAGATCCACTGTCGGTTGTTGCCATAAAATGAAGAGGGCATGACAAATGGAAGGATGTAGAGCCCATTCGCTAACGGAGGTTTCCGGCGGGAAAGAGAGTCGGCAACGACATTCAGAGATCCCGAAATATGGAGGGAGAGAAGCTGGATGTGATTGTTGATGCAGAATTGAAAGATCTCTGATGTTATGTGGTGGAGGGTGAGAGAACGTGTCCCTCCGCCCTTGCGGAGGTATGCTACCGCAGTGGTGTTGTCGATGTGAACTTGTACTACTTTGGAGGACAGGAACTGTCGGAAATGGCGGAGGCCGAGGAGTTCTAGGAGTTCCAGGTGGTTGATATGTTCTGTCATACCGGGAGGCCATCGACTGGAGGTCGTGAGATTGTCAATATGTGCGCCCCATCCTAGGTGAGAGGCATCCGTGAAGAGATGAAGATGCGGTTGGGGTTCGTGGAGGGGAACTGTTGCGGTAACATTCGTGACGTCTATCCACCAGAGGAAGGTTCGAATAGGGAATGATTGATCCCGATGTTGGGGAGGAAGATCGATTGCAGTGCATTGGTCGCCCCACCACTGGGCTAGACAGTTGTGGTGGAGGGGTCGTGCCATCCATCTCCCGTATGGCAGGAGATCCGCAAAGGAGTCTATTGTTCCGATGGCGGAGGCGAGGTCCCTGAAGGTGTGGTGTGATTGTTGTAGAAATTTCCGGGTGGACTGAAGGTGGGACGAGATAGGTTCCGGAGATGGCATGATTGTTCCCGACCGGAGGTCGAAGGATCCTCCTAGGAAGACAAATGTTTGAACCGGGAGGAGACGAGATTTTGGGAGGTTGACACCGAAGCCCAGACGATGAAAACGTGACATGGCGGAAGCTAGGTTTTCGTTTAAGTCTGTCAAGTGCTGGTGAGGAAAAAGACAGTCGTCTAAGAAGGCATGAATGCGAATTTCTTGCCGGTGAAGGTGGGCCAGAACTGGTCGGAGGACGGCAGTGAAGATTCGAGGAGCGGCATTGAGACCGAACGGGAGACAGAGGTATTTGTAGACGGTGTTGTTTAGGACGAAACGGAATAGGTGGCGAACAGAGGCATGAAGTGGGTGTGAAGGTAGGCGTCGGCAAAGTCCAGGGAGACGGTCCAGTCGTCGAGCTGTAGTGATTCGCGAATGGTGTTCACGGTTTCCATCTGAAAATGTGAATTGTAGACGAACCGGTTGAGTGGTTTGAGACTGAACATCAGCCGGGACCCACCTTTTTTCGTGTTGCACAAAAAGATGATGCTGTAGAAGCCTGGGGTGAACGGAGGCAAAACGACACGAATGGCCCTTTTTTGAACAAGAGAGTGGATCTCTGAGCGGAGGGGTCCCGAGAAATGGGATTGACGGTCGCATGGGGGATCGGTCACCGGAGGGGGAAACAGAAACTTCGGTTTGAAACCGGAGAAAATTATCGAAAGGAGCACTGGGTCGGAAGTGAGTGAATGCCATTCTTTGACATAGAATCGGAGGCGTCCCCATACAGCTTGTGGGGGAGGCAGAATGTCAATAAGAAGTGCTGCTCCTGTTTTTGGAGGAACGACAAGTATCCGAGGATGATCTTCCCAGGGGGCGGCCTTGTCCGCGGCCCTGGTGTCTGTTTGGAAAGGGCGAGACGGATCGAGAGACCGGAGGCGGAGGGCGTTCGGTGGACTTAGTAGTGGCAGGGAGATCCGTAGGTGTGTTCGTCCCTGGAGTGGGATGACAGCTTCTAGAGGCCCAGGACCTGTTGTAACGTGGTTTGCGTGAAATATCTAAGTGGGGAGCAACCTTGGGGATGAGATCCCGAAAGAGCGATTCCGTCTTATGAATGGGTTTATTTCGCAGAAGATGGCGAGTGGAGGCATGGAGGTTGGCAGCAGTACTGAGTGCGACTTCTCATAGTAGCACCGTTGAATTAAAGAGAGCTCGTGTAAACCAGTTCATTGCGTGGTATGTAGCAAAGCAGCCCTTGTGGAAGACTTGATTAATTAGGAAGGTCAATTGGCGAGTGTCATCCGGAAGGTTCGTATAGTCTTTCACACAACGCATTTGCTGCGGTGCTGAGAACATCCGCCTAAGAGGCCAAGGGGGAGGACGCGATCGTTATCGCGGAGGACGAAAACTGGAACAGACGTTCGTCGTGGTAAAGCGTTAAGCCGAAGTCCAATTTGGTCCCGTCAAGAATTCAGATTGCGGATAAGTGTCGAAGTTTCTGGGATTGCCAGTGCCATCGCCGATTGGGCGGAAGAAGTAATTCTCACGGCCCAGACGGGGCGGAGGATGATCTTTGTCGAGTTCAGGAGGAGAACCGTTCCCCAATAAAATACCACCGTTGCTGAGGAGAGTGGTAAGGAGTGTTGTCGATTGTCCCAAGAGAGGAGGTTGATGGGGGGGATTGGCCTCGAAGACCGAATCCGTATCCCGTAGTCAGGCCCCTGTTTTTGGAGGTATCAGCCGCGGAGGCGGAGGGTTTATACAGGAAGCAGTCTGGAATAATTTCCTTAACTGTCCTCATGAGTTCAGGAAAGGGTATTTCCGATGGGTCTGGAACATCCGGGAACGGAGGGTCAGGTAGACCAAAATTGGACGGATCCGGGGAAAAGTACGGGTCTTGTTCCTCATTAACAGGAAGGTGCACCGATGGAGGCGATGCAGGTGGCGGCGGAGGAGCCGCGGGAGTGGAGAACGGACCCGTGGAAGGAAGCTGTGGACACTGGCTCTTGGGAAGAGAAGCCAACCAAGCGGAGGTGTAATCTTGGGATTTACGCTTGAAGATACGCAAAGAGGAGTCCATAAGGGAATGTACCTGAGAAGGCGTGAGTGGTTCATTAGTCCGCTTGGAAGTATTAGAAGAACGGACGACAAATCCAGAGGCAAAATGGGAGTACAGGCGGGGGAGGCTAACTTAGCCGCTACCTTCCGCGTCTTCAGTTGTAGCTTGAGCCACGCATACCGTTCCTTGGCACGGGCAAGTTCGGTAGAGAGCGACCAGAGGTCACTCGACGAAGGTGTTGGCTGCACGGAATGGGGGATGAGGCGGTGGTGTTGCGGAGGCGGAGGCTCCAACAAATCCTCTTCAGTGATAAGCTCGAGAACTTCCACGTTCTCAAGAGGCGGAGGAACAGGTGAAGCAGAAAGGCGAGGAAGAGGGGAATCCCTAGGCGTCCCCTTTGCTCGCGGCATGTCTTCGAAGCGGAGGCGGAGGTGTGGAGGGCAGTGCTGGAACGGAGGTAAGCACAGCGTCTTCCACGAAGCGAACAGCGTGGCGTGTAGAGAAGAAAAGGTGAGCTCTGTCGCTCTGCTTCGATTTATAAACTATGGAGGCTGCGCAGTAGAGCTGCGCAGTAAGTAGCGAACTGGAAGGAACGGCGTTTGTTTTCTCTAAATTGAACAGCATTGGAGAAGGAGAATGCTAATAAAAAAGGTAATGGATTTTTTCAAGGCAACTAAAAATTGGTCTTTCAGAGATCGTTCAAACGGTACGAATTTTCTGTAATAGATGTCCACAAAGGTTAGAAAATTGATAATGTTTGATTTAAAGTCCACCCCCCTATTTTTGCGAAATTAACTGCATAAGCCCATGGACGTTTAATCCACGATTTACGATACATATGAAATGATGACAAATGTATCTGATCAGATACTAAACCTAAATGCTCGGTTACTAAGCGTTGCTTACAAATCATTAAGCTCTGCTTACAAATCACAGCGTAAGGAAAACCACGCTTAGTACAACCGTACTTGATAACACCACGCTGACAGCCGCAACTAAAATTAAAGCATATTTACTTAAAATACGTACTACATTGCGCAATTTAAAATACAACAGCAGAATTAGTGTTCGACGTATGTGTTGGTTACAACACGAAACTACGTCAATTGTATTTTTGAACACTCAAAAACTTGAAAATCTTAAATGATAGTTTACTTTGGTTTTTTAAACTATTACCTACAATTATATTATGATTGACACAAACCAAAATTGCAGCACAAATTCCCAGTCAGAAGTGGCACTACAGGCGAATTTTCGGTGATATCACCAGTAAAGTTACTTGTGAGTCTGTCACCTTCCTCAGGCCACTAAATTACTACTTCAGATTACAAAAAACTTTCACATGTCGTCCATTTTGGAGACAGTCGTTATAAACACTATTTGAAAATCTTGTGTTTCTCAGTTGTCACTGGATGCGTCACTTGTCATCCTAGTGGGCCTTAGTAGCCAGTTATTCCATTTTTCATTGAGGCGAGTCGACAGATCTGGAGTGACTAGTTTAGCCACTTGAGGATATGCTGGCTCCTGAGTATTCATGAGAGGCACACCTCCATTTTGAAAATGTTGGAGTGCGATAGTTTCAACAGCTCAGAGGTGTGCTTCATTGCTAGTATTTGCCTTCAACAAAATGCTTGTATTTAACCAATCTGTCTGGAGTTTGGTACATAATTCGTGCATTGCAATGCTGTTTCTATGGTCATTGCTTGTTGTAGCTGAGTAGTGTTCATTGAGACGTGTGCGAACTCGCCTTTTTGTTTCCCCATGTATACTGGCACAGTGTTTACAGGGCACAGCATAAACAACATTACATGACGACTGTCTGCAAAATGAACGACATGTGAAAGTTTTTTGTAATCTGAAGTAGTAATTTAGTGGCCTGAGGAAGGTGACAGACTCACAAGTAACTTTACTGGTGATATCACCGAAAATTCGCCTGTAGTGCAACTTCTGACTGGGAATTTGTGCTGCAATTTTGGTTTGCATAAATGATAACAATATGATTGTAAGTAATAACTGAAAAACTCTTCCAAGTTCTTAGGAGTTAAAGGCAAGCCGTTCAGACAACTCACAATTACCATGCACAATAGTTTATTATGTGCTAACATGAGTAATGGAGTTATATTAAAACAAGCAGAATGGCGCGGGATCGGGGTCCGGAATGGTCTAGGTTGGATATTCCAATCGCCAAATTTGTGGGTGTTGTTGCAACAAACAGTAATTTTTATAAAAGTAATTAAAGTTAACAGTGTTTACACAAAATATAGTTAAATTATCAAAAAGCATGCCTTCGTAAGTCCTGTAACTAGGGGAATACGAGGGGGCGAAGAGGTCAACTTGCTCTTCTGACTTCCCAGGAGTTCCAAGAGACATGCCTCAAGCATCCACCCCTCCCAAGTAAGCCGGGAGGGCAGAGGGTTGCCATATAATTCTGGCCTCCCGAAAGGGCAATTGTTGAACGCGGCCAAGAATGAATTTGTCAGAGTTGTGCGACACTCAGGCACGAGGGAGATTGCCGAAAAGAATCTTCAGTCCACCAAAGGAAGATTCATTGAACTAAAGTACCCAGGGGAACTACTGAATAGTTTGATAAAAGAAGCCCGAGCGATTGGCAAGAGGGAGGTCGAAGAAAGAAATGAGGCGGGAGCATGTGGATGAGAGAAGACCAATGACAGGGTACCAGTTGTAAAACGAGTGGGAGTTACCTACCTTGATGGAATAAGTGATGTTATACAACATGAGCTTAAAAAATGTAGGATTGGCACATTTTTGAAAAATGGTACAAATCTTAAATCAATAATTCTCCACAAGAAGCAATGTAGCAGTTACAAGAGGTACAGCTCACAAAAAAAGAAGGAAATGGAAGACGAGCTGAAAAATGTTAAGAATATGCCAGAGGGTGTGTATCGAGTGGAGTGTGAGGAATGACCAGCCATTTATATTGGTGAGACTAGAAAAGGTGTCCACGAAAGAGTGAGTCAACACATGGCAGACACCAGAAACCAGGTAATGACGAGCAGCATTGCCATACATGTGATGGACACGCAGCACAAGATTTCCTGGAGCCGTACACAAACACTCCTCGAGTCAAATTCCAGGAAGAGACGTGCATTTGAGGGGCCTTGAATCCCTGGCAATCCAGCATGAAATATTCCGTGGTTCTGTGCTTATGAACCTACAAGGCCCCTCAAAAACCATTCTATCCAGCATCTTATCAGCAGAGAACTGAGCGAGCGCCTTACGAATAAGTGGCATGGTGAGAAGCAGCGAGTGCCGCCTCGTAAATACGGGGGCTATGAGTCGCGTCGTAGTCGTCTGCTATTTCCACAACGATCGATGCACGTCGGACATTATAAATAATGTAAATAAGCTTCTTGTGGTGGCCTGAAGAAGATAGGCGGCCTATTTTTACCATCTTTAGTCAAGCAGCCTGACGAAAATTCGCAAATTTGGTAGGATTTGTTTCTTTTTGAATTTGAGCGCGAGTTGTCTTCTGAAATTTTTCCAACATTCGAAGTAAGATGGTTAGTTTTATCAACTCAAGAGTGTTTGTAGTCAAAAAATACAACCCCTGTACAGTGTACGTCCCACAAGCCGAGTGACTATCATCAGGCATTTTCCCAAGATTGCACCGAGATTTTTCAAATACAACTTCTCAAAAAATTCTCTAACACTAAAATAACCCTAAAAATCTAAGGGTATCGACACCCGGTCGTGCCCAAAATGAAAAGTGATTAGGAGCACTGTTGGATTCCCAATAATGGTGGAGGGCATGGCAGTACGTAAGCACCTTTTCTTTGATTATTGGGCATTGAGCATTAAATAAACAAATTTAGGCTAGAATTTAAAAGGTCAGTATTTTTAGGGAAGCGAAAATGAAACATTAATTTGTTACGACCTAGCCCTTACAATCGCAACATAACGCCAGAAACCATATTTCTAGACAGAACTGTTCCCGAGACAGAGCAATACGAGTCAAAGTTGTGACTGTAATAGCTATTTTGACATGCAGAGCTCAAAACCAATTCACCAAATGCCAAATTTTCCTCACTTTTGTCGCCATTCGTGAAGGTTGCATAGGACCAAGAAATTTCTTTCTTTGTAACAAATTGTTTTTGTCATAAACGAGTGAAATAGCACTGACTGTGCAAAGGAAACAGACTGACATTTATTTCTTCATAAAAGTTTTGACTGTACGACAGACTACGGTTACAAGGGTTACATTTCAGTAAAGACCAAACCCTGGCATTTCAGATTGAGCGGATTACTAAAACTAAATTTCTTTTGTACACATTACCTAAATTAAAAGTTGTGTAATTATAAACAAAATTGTACCTGCTTCTCCCACATAAACGGTCTGGGGTTTGCTTTTTGGTCCATCTCCCTGCGAATTGAAGGCACACACAACAAACTCATAGTTGCGATCACGCACTAAATCGCTCAGTGTAAGTTCAGAAGCTGTTGGGATTTGAACTTCTTGCGAAGGAGAGCGACCCGGAAGGAAATCCACTACTTGATGATACTCAATTCGATATCCACCCGAGTCCATATCACCATGCCAGGATTCCGGTGGCAAAGACTAAAAAGAAATGCCTCACAATTATTTTTCAGTAGTACCACAGTACAAAATATTAAAATTGTGCATTTCAAGTGATTTATTTAGGCTTTGAAAAGGAAAAGGTTTAGTTCATGGGTATTTTCAAGCTTACCAAGCTTTTAATTTTTGACTTGTACTCACAGTTTGATCACGCAAAACCAAAAGCCAAAGATCTTCAAAGGTTTTCCCTTCGAAACTTGCAAATTTTCGACAACCTTTACTGGTTGTCTTCGTCAGGCAGTTAAGCCACTGGCACACTCACAATCCTTCCAAACCCAACGAACTTCCAAAATTCAAAACTCCCTCCTCTTCCCATCACAGTAGGCCTTGAGTCAGCATTCCAGGCTGGTGTTGGCACTGCTCATAGTCTAAGTTTCTTCATCTGTTTCTTCCTCCGTAGTTGGTGGTGCGGGGAGGAATTTCTTCCAGCTTGCTTCCAATCTAGTTTTGAATTGAGGTGTCACCATGTTACAAATCGTTTTATAAGCTGGTTCTTGTGTGTTCAGTAGTTTTATTGCCATGCCTCTACATGCCATTCAGCAGCCAACACCTGGAATGCTGACTCAAGGCCTACTGTGATGTGAAGAGGAGATAGTTTTGAATTTTGGAAGTTCGTTGGGTTTGGAAGGATTGTGAGTGTGGGTGCCGGTGGCTTAACTGCCTGACGAAGATAGTTTTATATTTTGGAAGTTCGTTGGGTTTGGAAGGATTGTGAGTGTGGGTGCCGGTGGCTTAACTGCCTGACGAAGAGGATTGTGAGTGTGGGTGCCGGTGGCTTAACTGCCTGACGAAGAGGATTGTGAGTGTGGGTGCCGGTGGCTTAACTGCCTGACGAAGACAACCAGTAAAGGTTGTCGAAAATTTGCAAGTTTTGAAGGAAAAACCTTTGAAGATCTTTGACTTTTGGTTTTGCGTGATCAAACTGTGAGTATAAGTCATGAACTTTAACCAAAGTAAAAATGCTGAGTCAACCAATTTTTCGGTATTCAAAACTTTTAATTTTATTATTTGTGTTTTCTAAACGAGTCTATGATTAATGGACAACAAAATTTCAAATTTTGATATTAAAACGTAATTGCTTTAGTACAAAGCCCAGTTGTGACGCTTCTTGTGAAGCCTGCCTTCTGCAGTTTATTGGTTTTTTGCTAAGTCACATACAAAATGATTTAGGTTGCCAACTTTAGAATAACAGCAGTTGAACGCTGTTAAAAAAATTTTATTTTGCCGGTCCCCAGACAGGCCGGCTGAAAATTGTTTCTATTGCTAGGAAAATACATAACCTGATAATTTTTGCACAAGTTCAAACGTTGCTGTTTCCCTGGAGGTTTTTCGGTGCTGAGTAGAGGCTGGCATCGTAACCTAACTATGCATCCATTCTCGCGCAGTCTATATAAAGCACCGTGGCGCATCGGTCATTATAATTTTGCCTCTCGATCTGTCAGGCGGTGACTCAAGAGGGGAGGTAGGGTGGGTTTGGTTATGTATTTTCTTAGCAATAGAAACAATTTTCAGCCGGCCTGTCTGGGGGCCAGCAAAATTAACTTTCTATTTGCTGGAAAAGAAACCTGTTAATTTTTGCATTAACGGTTGAAGACCTCGTCAGAGTATGGTGGCGGGCACCGCTCTGACGGGTACCCTAGGGTTACGAGCCGGCTGTTTCCCCAAAAAAGTTTCACCAACTTCGCACTTTATGTTCAGAAAAAGGCTAAACAGAAATTTTGATCTCTTTTGATTTGGTGGCCCTGAAAAGGACTGTTGATTTAGAGATAAGGTCTTGCTTCGGTCTTTGTTTTCTGAGTGCTTAAGGGGGCTGGATCACACACACATCTGGCAGCTACGATGGGGCCCAAACGATGTAGTCCACTGGCTTGCTTGGTTGTCTCTCTGAAGTAATGGCTTGTGAAGACGAAGCTGCTGCGCCAGGAGGCTGCCGTGAGGATGTCCGAGACAGGAACTGTGTTGTGGAAAGCCCAGGAGGTGGAGAGTATCCTCAACTTATACGCTGTGACCTGACACCTTCGGATGCGGTACTTGTGTTGGAATCGTCGTAAGCGGCTTGGATGGTGTCTCGAATCCACTTTGAGATGGTGGCTGCGGAGGTCTCGCCGAACTTTCTTTCAAACGGGAGGAAAAGACTAAAATTGCAGGGCCTGCACCCCTCCTTCCCTACAATCGCGATCCTCGCCTACCTGTTAGGACCTTATCCTCACAATTTCAGCTTTATGAAACCATACCTTCACCCTTTTACAAAGTGTCTACTATTCAACAACCAGCGTTTCTTCTTCCTCTGGAAAATCATTCCTTTCGAGCCTCGTCCTACACCAACCAGCTGCCTTCTTCTTGATTTAACTTCGAAACTGTGTTCCACATTTCCAGTTTACCACGGTCCGTCCTACGGTGTCCGCTCCTCACATCGGCTACGAGTTCGCCGCGTCATGCGCTCGCCATACTCATTCTTACTTCCCACGATCCGTCACCCGGACGGTATCCACTCACAGGAGCGATTCCCTCCTTTTGAGCTATTATTCCCCTTGAAGCTTGAAAGTTGGCTTCCCAGCCGGGCTTGTACTAATGCGCATGCGCAGGGGTGGGCTGGCTATATATACTCGGTGCAGCCGTCCGACGGCATTATTTCTCCTCACCCAGAACCTAGATAATGGAGGGGAGGCCTGGGTGGGAGTTAAGGTAATGTATATTTTCGGTTAGGCAGTAAAAAGAACATTTTGCCGGCCCCCAGCCAGGCCGGCTAAAAATGGTTTCTTTTTTGCCTAAAACATACTTAACCTGATAATTTAGCATTACATTGTCCTCAATTAATGTCTCCCTGGAGGATTTTTAAGTTGCTTGTAGTCGCCTGCTTGCATGACCCACTGCGCATGCGCAGCCCTTTCTATATAAGCGAGAACGTCGTTGAACGTGGTTGACCTCGGCATACATTTTCCTCTCAATCTGTCAGGCGGTGACTCAAGAGGGGAGGTAGGGCGGGCTTAGGTTAAGTATGTTTTAGGCAAAAAAGAAACCATTTTTAGCCAGTCTGGCTGGGGGCCGGCAAAATGGTCTTTCTTTGTTTGCCAAACATATTAACCTGATAATTTAGCATTATCAGTAGACCTCGTCAAACGTGGTGGCGGGCACCGATCTGACGGGGCGCCCCGGGTTGCAAGTAGGCTTTCCCTCAAAAATTTTTATTGTAGTAAAAATTTGCACTCTGTTCAGAACCGGATGATGAAACAGGAACTTGGACCTTATTCGTGGGATTTGGACTGTTGTTAAATGAGGGATCCTGCTTCCTTCTATGGTTGGCTTGTTTCCATCTGGGATGGCTTGCTTCAGCTTCGTTCTGATTGTGCTTAAGGGCGGCTTGACCACAGTTCAGGCTGTGCCGTTTGGTCCCAGCCGGTGTAGTCCTTTATCTTCTCTTGACATGTTTCTTAGGTAGTGGGAGGTGAATGTCGTTGAGTGACGCTAGGGTGCGGTTGTAGCATTTCTTCTGTAGGAATGGTGATGGTAATCATCGAGGAGGTTGGTTTTGTCTGTTGCCTTGAATCCTTGGTTTTAGGGCTGAGCAGTAGGCAAGGATCGTTGGGCCTTTGAGCTTGTCGGTGTCGAAAGGGTCAGTGAAGAATCTTCAAGGATTGAGTGGAGAAGGGTTGATTGGATTGCTTTTCCTTGTGAAAACCCCAGTGAAACCAAATGGACCAGGGGCTGACATACATTCAGTTTGTTGGATCTCTGGTGGCTTTGAAGTGATTGTGGATTCGGGTCGGGCACGGCTGTGACGAGTTGACAGAGGAGAGGACTTCGTTTGTCTTGAGGCTTTTATGTAACCGTGGGTGTTTAGCCACGAGTGAGACAAGTCGTGATGTTAAGAGTGACGGTTGTTGATATCTACTTCAGATGTGGGGTTAGCCATGATCCAGGCGAGAATTAGGGTGGACTGCCACAGTTGTTTGGGTCTTCATTCGTGGTGTGGGTATGGTCACGGTCGAGATGAGCGGCCTGAGATGAAGGCGTTTTCTGACTTGAGAACTTCACTCATTTCGTGGGTTATAGTCACGAATGAGACGACCGTTGGTGTAGACAGCCGTGGACGACTTAATCTTCACCCGAGAAGTAGGGTCAGTCATGGTCGATCTTCTGAAAGAGAAGAGAGCGTCATCCATTGTGACTGTTTGCTCAGAACTTGGGGTTAGCCAGGCAGGAGACAAGTACCGGTGTGGGATGCTACAATGTGATGACTTCTGCACGGGACGTGGGGTGAGTCATGGACGAGACAAGGTGTTAGGGGTAAAGATATCATTGACTTGATTCATCATTTAAAAGTGTGGCTTTCGCTACGGGTGAGCCGAGAGAGAGAGTGGGCGGCAACAGTTGTCTTGTTTTTTTCTCGAGACGTGAGGACAGCCATGGTTGAGATTAGCAGCTAAAGATGGAGGCAGTCTTGACTTGATTATTCACTCATAACGTGGGTTCTGAACATGAATGAGGCGGGTTTGAGTGTTGACAACGGCTGATGTCTTGAATTTTCCTTGAGACATGGGGGCAGCAATAGTCGAGACAGGCACGAAGAGGTGCAAACAGCTTCCGTCTTGGAACTTTACTCACGACGAGGGTTTTGGCCATGAGTGAGACGAGTGGTAGTAGACGGCAGATGTTGTCTTGATTTTCGCTTGAGATGTGGGGTCGGTCATGGTTGAGACAAGCAGCAAGAGGTGCAAACGACTTCCGTCTTGGAACACTCAAACGTGTGTTTTAGCCACGAATGAGACGAGCAGCCGTGGAAAGCAACTGTTGGCTTGATTTTCGTTTGAGACGTGGGTTCAGCCATGGTCGAGGCAAGTAGCAAGAGGTGCAAACGGCTCCTGTCTTGGTTCTTGCAAACGTCTTCCGACTTGGATCTTCAGTCAAATGTGGGTTATAGCCACGAGTGAGACGAGCAGTAGTGGATAGCAGCTATTGACTTGATTTTTGCTCGAGACGTGGGCTCAGTTACGTTTGGGCCAAGTGGCAAGAGGTGTAGACGGCTTCCATCTTGAATCTTCACTCAAACGTTGGTATTAGTCATGACTGAGACGAGCAGTCGTGGGTAGCCGTTGGTGGCGCTGTTTTCACTTGAGACGTGGGATTAGCAGTGGGAGACAGGTTGTGGGGGGGGGGGGTGCAGATACGCTTCCAACTTGACTCCTCACTCGAAACATGGGTTTAGCTACGAGTGAGATGAGTAGTAGTGTGGTCAGTAACCGATGTCTTGGTTTTCGGTCGAGACGTGGGGACAGCCACGGCCGAGACTAGTAGCAAGAGGTAAAACGGCTTCTGTCTTGGATTTTCAAAACATGGGTTTTTTTTTAGCCACGAGTGAGACGAGCAGCAGTGGGCAGCAACTGTTGGTTTGATATTCGTTCCAGAAGTGGGGTCAGCCATGGTCGAGACAAGCAGCAAGAGGTGTAAATGGCTTCGTCTTGGTTTGCTCAAAACGAGGGTTGTAGCTATGAATGAGACGAGCAGCAATGGACAGCAACTGTTGTCTTGATTTTTGTTCGAGACGAGAAGTTCCACGGAGGGCTGATGGCAGTCGCCGAGGTATGTGCTTATTTTGCATCGTTTGCTTTGCTTAATTGTTTTGCTTGCTTGGTTTGTTTGCTTAGCTTTGCTTGTTTGCTTGCTTCGCTTGTTTTGCTTTGCTCGCTTGCTTGCTTTACTTTGCTTTGCTTGCTTTGCTTTGCTTGCTTTGCTTGATGGCTTAATTGCTTTGCTTGCTTTGCTTCACTTGTTTTGCTTTACTTGCTAGCTTGCTTTGCTTTGCTTTACTTGCTAGCTTGCTTTGCTTTGCTTGCTTTGCTTTGCTTGTTTTGCTTTGCTTGCTTTGCTTGCTTTCTTTGCTTGCTTTGTTTTGCTTGCTTTGCTTGCTTTGCTTTGCTTGCTTTGCATGCTAGCTTTGCTGGCCGGGTGAAAATGGCGGAGGTTCACGCTGACAGGGAAGCGAAAGAGCCGGTGACCGACATTGATTGCGATGCGAGATGTGGCCGCCGGGGGGTGAGTGTCGGTTGCGGCGTGTTTTGGTTGAAGCGCTGTTTGGAGCGATGCTGTCGGACAGGCCGAAAGGACTGTGTCTTGCTGGAAGAACTGTCGTTGCGTGCGGCGTGTGGGGAAGCAGGTGGTTTCTCGGGAGAGTGGATGTGACCGTCTTGTGAGGCAGCCCGTCGTACGGCCGAGGTGTACGACGGGGAAGTATCTGTGTCTTGACAGCATAGCGGCGGAAGACAGAGTCGTAGAGTTTGTGAGCTTCGCTGCTAGTGTGTCGTACATCGTCTGTAAGGACCGAAGGACAGAGTGTGTCGTTCGTCTTGTAGTGGAGAGACGTCGTCGTCGACGTTGGCGACTGTAGCGGTTGTCGAGGGAAGGGTGGCCGACTGAAGGAGTGTATGACAGGCGTTTACGGCTTTCATGGCTCGTTGTGGACGTGCCCCAATCTTGTGTGTGTGGCATCTGCCGACTTGGAAGGTTTATACAGGAAACAGTCTGGGACTAAATATATCGGCTGTCTTGAGAAGGGATGCAAGAGGGATGGTCGGATCGTTATACGGGAAGTGAGTGTGCGGCGGCCGGAGGCGGCGTCAGGGCGTGTCGCAACACATTAGGGTCGACCGATACAGAAGAGAGCTTGCATTTCATAGCCGAAGGGTCGGAGGTGTGCGACACACATATGCGGCTTCGTGGCTTGTTGTGGATGCGGTCGTCGAGGGCAGGGCGGCCGACTGAAGGGGAATCGGGTAGAGATGGTCGGATCGTCGTTGTTGTCGTCCGGAAAATAAATGTGCTTTGAGGCGGCAGTAGAGGGGTCTGGGCGTGTCGCGACACAATAGGTCGACCGACACGGATGAGTGCTTGCGTTTCCTGGCCGACGGATATGAGTTGTGCGACATGCGTTAACGGTTACCATGGCTCGTTGTAGATGCAACCCAGTCTTGTGTGTTAGCCTGTCGTGCAGACGAGGTGCACGACGGAGGAGACATCGACGGCTTGTCAGCAAAGCGGCGAAGACAGAGTCGACGTGGTTGTAGGCTTCGTTGTGACGCTGTGTTCCTTGCGAGATGATATCAACGACAAGTCTAGAGGTGATCTGTTGCCGACAGGTCCATGAGATGAGGCTTCACGGAGTTTCTGCTTGGCATCCCGGGGAAGTGCCTTGGCGTGTCGTACATCTTCTGCCAGGGCCGAAGGGACGGGAAGAGGCGGGCGCGTGTCGGTCGTCTTGTAGCGGAGAGACGTCGTCGTCGTTGGCGACATGCACATCCCGTTCAGCGACGGGCGCGCAGCGGTCGTCGAGGACGGGTGGGATAGCAGGAGAGAGCGGCATGAGAAGAGGCTTCACGGGCTTCCACTTGGCGTCCCAGAGAAGCGCCTTGGAGTGTCGTACACCTCTATCAAGACGGGAGAAGGCGAGGTGTGTCGGCCGTCTTGAAGTGGCGAGACGTCGTCGTCGTTGGCGACATGCACAGCCCGTTCAGTGCCGGGCGTGCAGCGGTCGTCGCGGACGAGTGGGAGCATGAGAGCATCATCCGAGAAAAACGACAGGAAAATCCAAAAACCAGGCCGGAAGGCGGGAGACGAGGTGACGCGTAGGAGCCTCTGGAGGAAAATGAATGCCGAGTTCAACCACGTTCTCGCTTATATAGAGAGGGCTGCGCATGCGCAGTGGGTCATGCAAGCAGGCGACTACAAGCAACTTAAAAATCCTCCAGGGAGACATTAATTGAGGAGAATGTAATGCTAAATCATCAAGTTAATATGTTTGGCAAACAAAGAAACTAAAATTAAGCAGGTGCAGGCCCTGCAATTTTAGTCTTTTTATAGCCGACGAAAATATACATTACATGTTTTTTATAGTGGACTTTGTAACCCGGACCCGGAGGAGGGCTAGGTTCGGCTGTCCCCTCACGTACAAGCCGGCATCCCCGAGAACTAGCCCCTGGCGAAGACAACCCTGAGTCCTAGCCACTGTTTCGGAAAAGGTTACGTCCTAAGTGAGGTCAGGCAGTGCGGAAACACGTTATAATTTAATAAAAGTTAACAGATCCAAAAGAAGAAACCGCAAGCAGGGGTCTTAACACCGTGGGTACAAGATAGGAAATCAGATAAAATCCGAAATCGCCTACCTTTTTTGGGAATGATGGTGCTCCCAAGTGTGAAGCGGACAGGCGGATGGCGCGTGTCGTCGTAAGTTCTTTAGTAAACTTGAGGAGCAGACACCGTCCGTAGGACGGGCTCTGGAAAGTGTGTGAAGTGGGCAAGCGGATGATGAGTGTCCTTATGATCAGAAGACGTGAAGAGTGGATACCGTCCGGATGACGGATCGTGGGAAGTTAAGAATGAGTATGGCGAGCGCATGACGCGGCGAACTCGTAGCCGATGTGAGGAGCGGACACCGTAGGACGGACCGTGGTAAACTGGAAATGTGGAACACAGTTTCGAAGTTGAATCAAGAAGAAGGCAGCTGGTTGGTGTAGGACGAGGCTCGAAAGGAATGATTTTCTAGAGGAAAAAGAGACGCTGGTTGTTGAATACTAGACACTTTGTAAAAGGGTGAAGGTATGGTTTCATAAACCTGAAATTGTGAGAATAAGGTCCTAACAGGTAGGCGAGGATCGCATGGGAGGCGGATGAAGCGGAATCCATGCCGAAGATCGTTGTGTTGAGGAACAAGAGACAGGCAGGGATGTCGTTTAGGGAAGCACACGGAAACCTAGTGCTACGACTGTGGCCTTGGATGAAGGATCTTGGAAGTGGTAACCACGAAGCGGATGGAGAGATTGATGAGGTGGACGTACGTGATCGGGTGTGTAGTTGTTTGTAGTGTGTGGATGGTTGCACAAATATACTGCTGAAAGTGATGAAGGAAAGGAGGACGGCAGTGACGGAAAAGTGGACAGAAGATAGCGTATGATCCTTGCCCGAGGAGAAGATGGATCGGTCCTTCGCCCAGCTGCCCCTGAAACCGGAATGAAGGTAGCCGGGAGCAAAGCTTCAACCGGGAGATCCCTGGAAGCAGACAGAGAGAATCCTAGTGGGGATCATCCTAAGATCGAGGATGAGTAGGACGCGTCCTACGGGATGGTGAAGCCTGCTGGACCCGAAGAAGAGGATTTTTTTTTTTTTTGGACTTGAGTTGTACTTAGGCTTGCTTCAGAGCTCATAATTCTTCTCACTACTTAGCTGCACGTAGCATCCGCTGTCTTGACTGATGTTGCTTTCGTCGAATGACAGTCCATCGATTTGGCGAGATGGAGACGCAAATACGACAGTTACGTCCCTGTCCGTCACACGCAATGAGGACGAGGATGACACAAGGATGAGGATCGAAGTGATACGGTTTTGGAAAAACCTAGGCAATTACAAGCCTTGGATGAGGACACAATCCCTTCTTTGGTTGATGTAACTTCGGGTAACAGGATCTTCAGATGAAGAAGAGGCGGACATGGTGAACAATGAACAGGACACGAAAACCGTTAGGCGCGCAGCAATATGAATCGCGAGGAGAGTGACTGTAGAGGTGCCTGATCAGTAGTGGCACCAGCAAACTCCAGATGGGGGGGGCAATGATTTCCCGACGGGGAGGCAAAGAAAATGAACATGTTTTTGTTAAAATTTGATGTACTTTAGTAGGGGCCAAGTGAAACCAGCTAGGGGGTTTGGGGAGCGCTGTAAGCCCCCCAGTAGGGTCAGCCCCGGAAGCTGAAGCATTTTACGCTATTTGAGGGCCTATTTTCGGCTTCCCAAGACACGTTTGCACCACAATGTTAAGCAAGTTTCGGGTGTTTTCCGTAAATATTCCTTATCATAAGAGGTCGTAAAAATGTAATTGTGACCAAAATTCTGGGTTTTTTTTATACATTTTATTTACAAATTAAATTAACTGATGAATTCAAATTTATTTTTAAAAATATTATTAAACTAACGTTAACTCTGACACTGAATAATTTAGGTTTGAAAAGTATTGCTGCCTACTTTTCAATTGTGGAAGATTTAGCTGACGTTCTGAATTAACTGAGAATTAGTTTTAAAATCACGGTAGCGATGGGCTAAGAGGAAAAGAGCTACTAACAAATTAAACCGCCAACTTAGTCTTCAATTTTGATTCTTTGCTCGGTTTTTATGAAGTACCAGACTTCAACTGACGAAACTTGGCAGGAAAGCTTAAGTTTTGTTCTGTAAAAATTTAGCTAATGTTTCTGCTATAACCATAGCAAGAACACACAGTTTGCCCTCAAAGGCCAGTGAATTGTTTTTTTTTAAGTCCTGTATTGGTTTGACGCTATGACGCTAAATTTGAGTTGGCGTCCCCTCGGTTGGGAGGGCAGGGCTCTGACCACTGGGCTGCCATTGCTCCGTTTGTTTGGGGTCCGCATGCCCCCTCACAAACTTCGCGTTGTGCATTGTGCTTTTAAAATCAGGCCTTCTCCTTTTAGAGATAGCTGGTATGGCGTTGGCTTCCCAAACCTGTCTCATAACTAAGATGCCTGTTAAATCATGGCGTTGACGGTCTAACGCAGCAAATCATTTTTCAGTTTAGCCACTTACTGTACACGATTTTCGCTCAGTTCATTAGTCTCACGAATTCAAACAACGAAAAATTTTGAATCCGTAAGATAAAGTTTCGTACATATTTAGTTGAAGTTTTTGCATTAACTGAGACAGCTCTTAAATTATGGAGGTGATCAGGTATCAACAGTAGGACTAACAAAACGGCAAACTTTATTTGAACTTTCCCCCCCCCCCC
>JAHWFP010208171.1:37299-84106 GCA_023313725.1 Lithobius niger | reverse complement strand
TAGAGCCGTGAGAAGCTTAGGCCGTAGAGCCGTGAGAAGCTTAGGCCGTAGAGCCGTGAGAAGCTTAGGCCGTAGAGCCGTGAGAAGCTTAGGCCGTAGAGCCGTGAGAGGCCGTAGGACCATGAGAAATTTAGGGCATAGGGCCTTGAATGGTTGGCCGCAGGGCCTTGAATGGTTGGTTGTAGGGCCTTGAATGGTTGGCCGTAGTGCCTTGAATGGTTGGCCGTAGGACCTTGAGAATTGTCGGCCGTAGGGCTTGAGACTTGTAGGCCATAGGGCTTGGCGAAATTTTGGGGCGTGAGACTTGCGAAAATTTGTTGGCCTTAGACCATAGCAGGATGTTGGCCATGAAGCCGTACAAAATTTTGGCCATGAGCCGTACAGGATTTTGGCCGTTGTGCATTGCGATATTTTGCCGGAAGGGCCTTGCGATAATTTGGCCAGTAGAACTTGGTTATGAATGAAAAGGAGCTGGTTATGGAGTTTGCCTGTAGAGCCAGGATGGCCAGTTGTGCCTGGGAGAGAAGTATGCCGGTGCTGTTGGGCATACTTAAAATTATGGTTGGTTGATTAACCTATTCCGAGTATTACATATCTACTTCTATTGCTGGTGAAGCCTGAGAGGCGTGTTTTTGGCCGGTGCGTCCTGGAGGAGATAAGGTTGGCTGGTGAGGTCCTGATATGACAGTTGGCCTGTCTGGGCTTGAGGTGAGTTGAACAGTGAAGCCTTGAAGTGTGAGTGGACATGTGTGGCCTTGAAGTGGGAATTGGTAGATGAGGCCGTGGTGTGCAGGTTGGCCAGTGAATCCTTGGCGTGCGAGTTTGGCGTGTGCAGCATGGTGGTGCTTTTGGCCCGGGTGACAGAGCTGTGGAATTGAGGCCTGTGAAACTTGACGTGAGGTGGATTTGTGGCAGCGGCTGCCTTGATACGTGGTTTTTTGGCTGGTAAGACCTGCCTCGAGATGTGATTTTGGGCCTGGGAGACTTGCTGTGAGGTGTGAATTTGCCCTCTGAGACCTACCTGGAAGTGAAAAGGTTTGGCTTGGGAGGCCTGCCTTGAACTATCAGTTTGACCTGGGAAGTCATGTGCGGGTTGGGACTAGCGCGGTCTTGCTGTGTATTTTGGCCTGTTCGGTCTTGCAGGCATTTTAACTTGTAGGGCGTTGTGAGGTGACCTTGGCCGGTCACGCCTTTAGGGTGCTGTTGGCCTGTTGGATAAGAAGGGCCTATGAGACTTTGTGCAGTTGGCCTAGTCGGCCTTCGTTAGGTAGAATGGCCTGGGCGGCCTTTGGTGTGCGTGATGGCTGTGTAGCCTTTGGTACGAGAGAATCTGACTGGTGGAGCCTTCGGTGTGACCTTGGCTGCACTCGGCTGCAAGTGGCTGGACGCCATAGTAGATGGCCAGATGGGGCTGGGTTGTGTTACGAATGTTATTGGCGGTAAGATAGCCGGAAATTTTCTGTAGGATGTGGGTCAGGAAAATGACAGTTGATTGGCGGGTTATGTTGTCAACAGGCTCGGACCACTCCATTTGGTGCCGTGTAGTGGTGAGCGCAAGGGGCTCCTGGTACTCAAATGGCATGCTCTTGACCTGTGCGGCGAATTGGAATGGTCCAGATTGTTTCCTGGTAGCCAGGTTTGTGGTTTGGCAGGGCATCCAATGCACGGTAAGACTATTTTGACCGGTCTCTAAAATGAAAACGACGCTTGGTCTGCCTAGAAGGTAGAAAGGGATTAGCATTTCCTTGTCAACCGACACGATCATGGCTACACTTTTATCTGGTCTCGTTTAACCCTTTGCTTCACATATACGCTTTTCTACACTTCTACAGGATTCACAAACATACACATTTTTACGCATCTCGTGTATCTCGCATTTCAAATTACTGAAACATAATTATTAAGCAAATTAGTTAACATTTTTTAAGTCATGGTATTGAAGCTGCCAGGATATTTTAGAATTAAAAATAAAAACTTGCGAAAGTTGAAAAGTTGCAGAATTATTTTCTACTGTTATGCGCAATTGTGGTTAAACTGGCAATTTTCACGAGGAAATGGGGATGAAAGTTCTCGTAAATGTCCGTGAAGTAAAGGGTTAATACAGTTGCGTAGCTAAGCTGCGATACATTATTTAATTTTGCATCGCTAAGGTTTAAATTTGTGGTGCAAATTGAGATGCGATAGGCCTACCACTTATTTCGAGCCCTGTGGCGGGTTGCGAGTTGCCTTGATGCCGACAGGCAAGTGTTTTTGGCAGGAGTGCCAATTGTCGTGGGAAAGACAGATTGTGGATGCAGGGTATAACTTGCTGCCACGGTAGGAATTCTTGTTGTTGTGGTACCACCTTTGGGTGGGTTGTGGTTTGCCCACTTGCTTACGATCAGTCTACCCAACGGTACAACCGCTAGAGAGGATACGCTGGAGAGTTAGTAAATTCTACCAGAAAACTTACCTAGTTTTTGTAGGAGAATTGGAATTCTCTAAGTATCCGAACGAGTGACTCCCTTGCGCAAGGTGCGAGCCTTTGTCAAAAGTGGTGAAACTGAGAGAGCTTAAGTGAATGGAGACGGACCGGAAGTGACGAGGTGAAGGTGAGAAGAGGTGCTGGGATTGGTTGAAATTTTTTTCAGGAGTCGGCGGTAAAAGGCGTTTAACCCAATGGTAGAACCGCTCGTTCGGATACTTAGAGAATTCCAATTCTCCTACAAAAACTAGGTAAGTTTTCTGGTAGAATTTAGTAATTCTTGTGCTTTTTTGTTGAGTAAGTAGGTCTGGAATGGTCGGTAGGGTTCTTGGAATGTCCACTAGTAGATGGAAGAGGAGTGAAAACCACGGTACTGCGGGCCAGTTTGGAGTTATTAGCAGGAGGAGACTCTCAGTTTGTTTTATCTTTTGGGGCCATTCAAAAACCACGTAGCCGTTTTTAAACTATTTTACCCCCCCCCTCCCCCTGTATGGTTATTTGTGGCTAGATCTTGGAGCCCCCCAAAAAACCACGTGGCTCATAGCCACCCCCCCCCCCCCACCTCCACGTACCTAACGAAAAATTACATCTTAGTGTGTTTTAGACAAATCCGGTACCACTTCATATGAGATCTGTGTTATTGTGCTGCACCAAATTTGTTGAATTGATAGTGTTTGACATGAGAAAACCAACCAAGTACCTTCAACCCCCATACTCTCTTTCGCTTTTAATAAACGCAGCTATTTGATTCATCGTGTGAAATATTTTCACCAATTTTTTTTACTATCCTACAGACTAAACTTCATCCGAGATTTGTAACTGAGACGGAAAGTAGAAAATTGTAACCTCATACGTTCATTATTACGTGGGCCATCACTACATGAAATGTCCCAGTGAAGCACTCGCCATTTCAGCCGCACACTATTTAAATGATTTTAGTACGAGTGATGGAACAAAGTCTTACATTGTTGAAGATTTCAAGACAAGCCGCGGTTTCTTTCACCACTATGCAGGAAATTCAGTTCGGTTGACTGGGGCTGAGACGTTAAGGGTGCTATAGGAACAATATAAGGCTGAGTTGAGATGCTCTGCGTAGAGACTCTTTTACGATAAAACATCTATCCATTCAATGCAAGAGCACGTGGTTTGCTATTGAGACCATTTTTCCAATCAGCGAGTTTAGTTCGGTGAGGGAATGGTCTGTTTGTTTTGAAAGTTGCGTACGTGTTGGATGATGTCCTCCGTTCTTTACAATGATGGGTGAATGTTTGGGATTTTCAAATTGAAGTCTGCTCCGAGAAAGGTGAATACTTGGTTTGGGACAAGTCTGGACTTTGTGTGTTCACTCCGATTCCCAGTATTCGTTTGCAAATTCATGGTGTAATCCCTGTTGTGTGAGAGGTTGGAGGGATATTGGTGGTTCAATACCCAATCGTCTAGATAAGCACTTGCGTCTATTTCTTTTTGACGAAGGAGTGCCAGGATTGGCTTCAGTACCACTGTGAAAATTCTCGGGGTAGCGTTTAGGCCAAAGGGTAGACATCTGTATTGGTGTAGACTTTTCCCCAATGAAGGAATCTGAAGAGGTGTTAACTGATTTGTGCAGAGGAATATGAAGATAGACAACTTCTAAGTCGATTGATAGTCCAGTCGTTGTTGAGTTTTAGAGAGTATCGAATCAAGTCCATAGTTTCCAACTTGAAATGTGATTTTCCAAGTGTCGGTTTAGGGGTTGCATATTAAAAATTATTCTTTCTACCCCCGATTTCTTTGGCCTGAGAAAGATATTACTGTAGAAGCCTGCTCCGAATGGGGGGGGGGTGACATTATGTGATTGCTTTCTTTTCCAGTAATTCTTCTATTTCGGCGGATAGCTGAGGGGTCGTTTGTGATATGTGTTCCCAAGGTGGAGACTTGGCCAGAGCTGGGTTTAAGAGGAACGTTGGGAGGAATCTGTGCTGGATGACAGATAGGATTTGGTGATTGTTGGTTATCTAATTTGTTTCCAGGTGGGAAGATAATGTTGTAGTCAGGCTCCTACTGGGTATTGGAAAGGATGGTTGGCATCGTTGGTTTTTCTTTGATTTTCGACTATGAGAGGAGTATCGGCTTTTTTTCTAGTCAGGGCTTCCTTTGTCGTTTCGATTCCTGCTTTTGATTGGGAAGTTCTTTGAGAAGTGGTTCGAATGGAAGGACCGGTTGGATCGAAAAGAGTGGTCCGAGGACAATTATCTGAACTCCAGGATTTGTTTCTGTGCCATGCTTCAGATTGGCAATTCATTTGTGGTTGGTGGGTGTCTTGCCTGTGGCTGTTCCTGCCATTTTCTGGTTGTTTAAATGGTTTTGGTTTCTTAGATACTTCTAAGTCCGGAGACAAGGTGGGAATGAAGCCATGAAATAGAGTATCTGACTCGTGGAGGGGTAGGTTTCTTAGTTTGAAGTTTGTTGAGTCGTTCAGGTTAGAGGCGGTGGCCAAGGCTATGTCACATAGCAGAAGAGTGTTGTTGAAGGGGGCCCGGGTTTACCAGTTCAGGTCATGGTAAGTCGCGAAGCCTGTCTTCCGAAAAAGTTGAGGAATCAGATTCTACAACAGGAATAGGAATAGGATTTGGTGATTGTTGGTTATCTTATTTTTTCCAGGCGGTAAGATAATGTTGTAGTCGGGCTCCTACTGGGTATTGGAAAGGCTGGTTGGCATCTTTGGTTTTTCTTTGATTTTCGACTAGGAGAGGAGTATCGGCTTCTTTTCTAGTCAGGGCTCCCTTTGTCGTTTCAATTCCTGCTTTTGATTGGGAAGTTCTTTGAGAAGTGGTTCGAACGGAAGGACCGGTTGGATCGAAAAGAGTGGTCCGAGGACAATTATCGGACTGTGAAGGGTTCAACGATAGTTTCTCGCACAGGGCTTTCACTGCTATATAAAAAACATTGGCTTGAGATGCGGCTCTGAGGCCCAGTCTAATGCATTTGTCAATGTCAAGTAGGACAGCCGTGGGTACTTCGGCCTTTCTAGGGAGGAAGAAGGCTGTTCCAAAATCTATTTTCAGTTCGTCGATCAGGAATTCTGACTCGGGGTATGTATCGAAATTCTTTGTGGCGGTTGCTCCCTCGCCTAGGATTTGGAAGAATGAAGTCGTGGTGGAGGTAATTCTTTGTCTAATTCCAGGGGATCTTCACGGCCTAAAATGGCGCTACCATTGCGTAGTAGGCACGTGAGTAGTGTAGTGGATTAGCCAAGGAGTGGTTGTTGTTTGATGTTTTTGTCTTGGAGGGCTAATCCGAAGCCAGTGGTGAGGCCGCGGTTGATGACTGGTACGTCCGCAAACTTCGAGGGTTTGTACAGGGGTATAATGTCTTCCAACAGTTTCCGCAAGTCATGTTGGTCGGATCGTCAGGATTTGTATCGGGAAATTGAATGTGCCGTCCTTACCTAGAGGCGAACGGATTTCCTACCACATTTGCATTCGCATTCGGTTGTGAGTTTGAAGTCGAGACATTGAGTGCGTTCATATTCGAACTTGCATTCACGTTCAAATTTGTATTCGCATTTGTCTTGATATTTACATTCGCAAGAGCGATTCTTCTGTTTAGGAGAGATGCTGTGTCTACGGTGGAATCATCCGCTTCAGAAACATCTGGAACGGGAACCGAGATGATTGGTGGTTGGCGGAATGAATGCTTGGCTTTCTTCGATTTTAGAGTTTTACTGCATGATGAGGAAGTTAAAAGTTCCCCCTCAGCAGTTCTCTTGATTCTTGCCTAATTTGAAACGGACGGTGGTGGCATGTTGGAGCGGTGGCCAAAATCTGCGTCCGCACGGTCCATGAGATGATGAACTTCGGCGTGAGACTGATGGCAGCCTGAAGGAATGTGACGACAGGTCCAGAGGCTGAATCGGAGAACGTGTCGATTTCAGCATTTGTTTACGCATTTTTTTCAAGCGGAAATAAGCGGATTGAGCCTCTTGGAAGTCGGTCTCGAAGCTGGAAGCAGGTGAATGTTGCTCGGCTGGCAGCAGCATTGTGGCATTCGTTGAGAGAAGGGGAATGCAGACTTGATAAGGAGGAAAGCATCATTTGCGTTCGCATTAGCAGTCACTTCCATATTCGCATTCGCATTCATATTCGCATCCGGTGACGGTAGCAGGACTGCAGAAATCGTAGCGTCGGGGTCGTCAGAGGGCACGATGGGGGACGATAGGTGCTCTCCGTAACCTCAGCGGACTGAATGGTGAATGTTGCTCAGGGGTTGGCAGACATCCTTCTTCTTCAGCGTGGTTCTTGTAGATCTTCGGGATGAATGTCGGGAAACAATCTGGCAAGGACACGCTCCGGAGGAAAAATGATGACAACCGAATGTGCCAAGACGCTTTATATACAGAGGAGCTGCACGAGAAAGGATGTGCAGTTGGGTTACGACGTCGGCGCCTACTCGGCACCGAAAAACCTCCAGATAAACAGCAACATTTGAGGAACTTATGCAAAAATTAACAGATTATAGTATTTTCCAGCAATAGAAAAAAAAGATTTAAAATGGTGTATTGAAAAGCCATCACACACTCACTGCATGGCAACATAAAATAATCGAAACAGGCAGCGTTAAAGACTGGCTTTGTGAGAATACCAGATAAACTAATCAGTAAGGCCGGCATTAAAGACTGGCATTAAAGGCTGACCTTGTGATAATACAAAATAAACTAATCAGTAAGTTTGTAATAAACCGATCTAGCCGAACGAATATTTACCTCACAGCCTGATCGATAGAAGGCGGCAGCTGATGAACTGCTGATAATGAAAACCATTTATGGATCACCTACCTTAACATCAAACAGCACAATGCGCTAAGTATTATTCTTTCAAATATTTCAGTAGCGCTTCACTCCGCTACTTCTAAATAATTAAAATGTAATTTAGAGCAACAATCATTTGAATGTGTGAATAATTATCGCTTTGCAGGTGCAGATTATGTGCTCTTAGGATTAGACAAAATTGACATCAGAGATTGCTTCGGTAAGAAAAAAAAGCTGATTGACACAGCCTTACTATGCAGAGAAAAAAAGACAAAGGCTAAAGTTTCTTTTACAGTATTTAATGCACTCGATGTTTTGAAGAAGATCGGCACTGGTGATCAGTAAGGTATACTGGTCCTTTATTTGACTGATCTGCTCAGTATTAGTTCGGCAGAGAAAAAACGCGATCGGTAGACCCCTAATCTCACAAATACAGCAACATAGTTTCTGCTGAATTAAGAATTAACATTTCAAAAAACTAACAAGAATAACTTCGATACCGTAATGATGCAAAATTATTCACTATTATAGAATGAAATTTACCCAATAATTGCCGATTGATGGGGAGAACACATTTTCCCAGCCCTTACTGACCACTAAGTCATTCTAGCTAAAATATACTATTTTTCATACCTTCCATGTGATCTTCACAGAAGTTGTTGTAATGGGTAATACATTGACATCTCGTGGAGCGATGGCAGGTGCTGTTAGAAAAGCAAAAGTTACAAAAATAAAAAAATTAATAAAAAAACACAAAATATTTTTACTTGAAAGCTTGCGGTCTGCTTACCTCCAGCAAGTGTTCTGGTGTAGTTTGTTTCCGGACTCCAGTCGCTTGGTCCCATGTCATTTGTGGCTTGGATGCGAAATTTGTACTTTGTAAATGGATGTAAGCTATCAAAAGATGGAAATTTTACTATTGGCTGACTACTACATTGTCCTGTACACAAGACAGTAATTTCTTCAAATTTGTATCTTTAAAACTGCAGACAATTTTGACTGACTTTGACGCTTCAAAACAGAATTCGAATCGTCTTATCGAGAGATATCCAATGGGGCAAGCCTGTGGTTCAAACAGTTTTAGAATCATTTAGTAAAAACTAAAATTTATTTTAAAAATGGACTCAATAAGCAGCCAAAATCAAAGACTTTTTAAAAACATTGGATGTGTGTGAACGTTCTACTGTATCAACTAATAAATGTATTAGTGGCACTACCACAGCCTTAAGAAATCTTTGTGAAAATCATCCGTTGTATAAGGCCGGGAAAAAAAATAAGTTTGGTTCTCGGACATTTCGAAGGTCGAAAAAGGACCAGGCCACCCGGCTTTTTATTTTATTATTTATTTTCAAAATGATATGAAAATGCTCAACATTTTTCTTTAATCTTTTAAGCAGTATGAACGTATAAGTTATACACAAACGCAATTTTCCACCAAAATATCGAAATGCGAAACGCTGAAATTCCTGACATGTTGTGCATTGATTTATGTATTAAAAAAAAAAACCTAGTTACCAATGTCTACAATTTTATTAAAAGCACTTTAGTTGAGTGTAGACTCACTAAAAACTACAAAAATGTCTTTCTCATTCTTTTTTTCCTAAGTTAAAAAGCAGAAAATTGGTCATTTTTGATCAGCGGTAGCGGTCGAATCATTTGACTGGGCGCTGCCATCTTGTATTAGTTGGAAAGCTGGAATTCCACTCAATCTAGGCCTGTCAACATATTTTCTCGATGGCCATTTGGCAGTGGCCAATCAGGCGAATTGTATTAGGCCGTTTCTGGCAGTTTCGCGCTAACTTTCCAAAGCATTTGAAAATCGCGTTGCGTTATTGTCTGGTTCGCACCACGTGGCCGATTTTGCGTGCTCTCATTGGCTGATGCACGATATCAACATGGACGCCGCCGATCGCTTCGGATTTCACGTGAGCGCTTGACGAGCACTTGTGTTTTAGTTGTCATTGCAAATCACAAGAAAGATGATGTTTTACAGCATTAGAAAATTAAATCAGCAGCCACGATGCAAAACTGAAATGGAAAAGGAGCCTATAAACCTTCACACTATTGCTTTCGAACGACTTTCGAACGCGTTTCGTCAACACGGAAATTTTCGATTTTCATTACCGCCCGTAATTAAAAAAAAAAACAACGGTCCTCCGAAACTATTAAAGCCATTTGTCCGATTTTTTCTGTGCACTTAAATGAATATATCTTGAAATAATTGTGTCCAACAATTTTCGCAAGAATAAATATTTCGGTAGTGCCTCACTCCACGGGTAACGACGTACAAGACGAATGAAATAAAAAGCGATTGACCCGCATGATTTTTGGGGACCCGCCCGCGCCCGAGAACCGCACATTTTTTTTTTCCTGGCCTAATCAAGGCCATTAATTTCTTTGAAATTCGCGAACCCAAAAATGAAATTCGTCTAGCATTCAGGACGACACAGTAAATGCAAATTTTTCAAATCACTTACTGACAACAGCCAAAATAAATCGACAACTAAATTTCACCTTTTTGCAGGCATTACCTCCACTACTTTCCGTGTCAATAAATTTATTTATTTATGTATTTACTGTACACAAGGTACAATCTTAAAATAAAAAATAAAACCCATAACTGACAACAGAAACTAAGTACAAGGGATGGGGAGGAACATGTGAGGGACAACCATAGCCCCTGGGGCCATTAAATTAGGGTAGCAGATTGCTCTCAGTATCTTGCAGGACAGCCATCCCCTGAACATGATCGTGGGTACCCTGCCATAGAGACCTCAGGTCCGTTGGTGACTTAACCTCAAACAACCACCAAAAGCAAGAAGCACTTTAGCAACCATGCTTCCAAGAACGCTGCCTCAACCTTCAGGACCACCCCTACACGCTTTCACCAGCCTGTTGCCAGAAGCAAGAATAGCTCCCCAATTGTTAAACTGCTTCAAAAAACTGTGAGGTCGAGCGTGATCATCTTGCCATCCCGGCAAGCTTGATGATTCTGACTTTGCCGAGGTACGTGCTGAACTCGCCACAAAAAAATAAAAGCTCCTCAAAATTCTGCATCAAGAACAATCGTTTCCAAGGCTGCTGAACAATCCGCAGGCACAATTACCTTCTGCGGCAAATTTTAAAATTTTCATTACAGCAATAACAAAAGGGAAAGGGAAGTATTTTTGGATGAAAGTAAAATTAATTGTTTACATCAACTTTCGGCACCACACAAATAAAAATAAATGTGTATAAAATACTGTAAAAGCCCTGAAATATATGGAGTGTTTTGCAATTTCCACGAAAATTTTTCCTTTCTGTGAAGACGGTCCCAACATCAAGAAATTTATAACACATTACTGTTACTTCAGCTATTTTTTTTAAATCATGCAACCACCAAAAATTAGTGTTTCTACAAAGTTTGTATCATTCTTTTTAACGAGATTGCCATAGTCTAAAAGAAAGTTAAATATCAGAAAATCCTCATTTATTACAAAAACATAATACAGTATATAATGTACTACTAACTTTTGGACAGTGTAAGATGACACACTAGGATCAACCTTTTCTGGAATATTTTGCCAGTATCCAGATTCGTCCGCCTGTTGAATGGTATAGTAGCGTAGTGGAGCAAAACCGTCACGTCCAGGGGTCCATGTGAATGTGATTTCCGTGCTCTGGATCTGCGACTGGCTTATTTGAGGAACAGATGGCGCCTGAGGGCGTTCTGAAAAAAAATGAGATACAGTTATGATTTTAAACTTTAAAGAATTTTGAATTTTCCCATTGTCAAACAAAATTATTCTTACCTCTGTTGTTTGTTGTGAATACTACAGCAGTAGCAGTCCTACCCCAGCCAACACTTGTGCGTGCAGTAATGGTAAAAACATAATACTGTTCACTTTCTAAATCCGTGGCTCGTAAAGTACGTGCGGAGGGCACTAGGCTCTCATTCAGCATCGGTTTTTCACTTCCTTCAAGACCAGTAGTCACACGATATTCAAGAATGTCGCCGTTCGGCTCGTCGGGAACGTCCCAAATCATACGTGCCATAGTCTGAGATACATCCGGAAATGATACATTGGATGGGTGACCCGGTACTGCAACACAGAAGTAAAACATTTAATAAGCAACAACAATTGGATCGATTTGTTTACACTTTCACACAATGTTTTTAAGTGTAAGCAGTGTAGCGACCGAAGCTACGACTGTCGAGGTGCTTGTAGCCTCGCCGACATCAAGATGGTTTTGATCCTTTAGTTTCTAGTCTGGGTAACAGTTTTTACTTTTGCGGAAACAGAACACATGTATGGGTAACAGAGAGTCATTTGGCCTAACTGTAGCTAACTAGACAACTAAAAAGGGGGGTATTCGCTGCCACCAGGTGGGTGTTGTTAATTGCAGCCTTGAGTTTAAATATTAAGTGGTTTTCTTAAATACTACAACTCTATCAATTAATCTCACTAGCAGAAAAACGGGCGTTGTACAAACTCTTGGTTTATTAAAATGCAAATAAATATAAACAATTACACTTAGTATCAACTAGTGTTCACAAGAAAAGGGCTTTTAATTAAAGCACGGTGATTTTTACAACAGGAAAAATCAACAAGAATTTACAATTAAAATTAAACTCAAACTTTACATGCGATGTAAAGAGTAAAAATGACAATTTTGATTAGAAAATGTTTTTGGGACCTCGGGAACCTGTTACTACATGCAAACCGCGGGAATTAATGCAATAAATCTATTAAGTGCAAACCGCGGGAATTACACAAAATAGTCCAAGACTATGTTTCTTAAGTCCAACCTAAGATCAAATCTAGAAATCTGTTAGATCCATATTATTTGGGTATCCACCATTGAAGTCGCAGCTTCAGCAAATAAGTCTTCCGTTCAGATTTAGTGTTTAGATAAAGTTAATTAATAATAAACACGGAAAATAAAGACTAAAATTGCAGGGCCTGCACCTGCTTAATTTTAGTTTTTATTGCCTAACCGAAAATATACATTACCTAATTTTCACTAGCAGTTTACCCGCTTAGAGCTATTGTTTCCCCTAGAAGTTGAAGTTGCCTTCCCTGCCGGGCTCGTACCTTACCACACATGCGCCGGGTTGCCCATATAAACCCTCGCGCAGCAGTGGTCCTCATTATTTCTCCACCTACCAGATCCTAGCTCATGGGATGCATGGGCGGGAATGAAGGTAATGTATATTTTCGGTTAGGCAATAAAATCTAAAGTTAAGCAGGTGCAGCCCTGCAATTTTAGTCTTTTTATAGCCGACGAAAATATACATTACCTTATTTACACTAGCAGACTTTGTAACTCGGAGGAGGCCTAGGTTCATGCACTGGCACCATTCCTCCTTATCGGAGTCTGTAATCCCGCGGTACGAGGCGGCTACCCCGGGCACAGAGTGTCCTGATGAAGACCATGCTGCTGACCCGACCACTTTCACTCAGGGGTGGATAGGGACGCCCGTGGCAGGTGGAGGCGGATGCGGAGAGCAGCCGGACCGTTTGCCCGGAAGAGTGAGATCGGGAGTGCGGAAAGTAAAGTTATGTATAGAAACGTTTGGTTGTAAGGCTTCATCGCATGCAGAGGTCTATCAAGTGGGGACAAGGACAAGAGATCAACCAGGAGATGAATCCTCTTGCCTTGTGGGCAGCTGAAGAGCGGAGGGTTGAGACGGCAGAGCGGCGGCTGCGGACGGGAAGTAGACGGTCGGAGGCAACAGTGAAGTAGAAGATACAGATATCGTAGCGGAGGTGAGCGAGTCGAGGCGTTTATAATAAGCCGGGGTTGAGCATCCGGGAGGATGAAGCACCGATTTGCGCTATCCTAGATGTCGGAAAGAATGCACTAGAGGCCGTTTAGGAGGTGCCCAACGGAGGGCAGAAGGCGGATGAAGGGCTTATTTGTATATAGTGCCGGTGTAGGATCCTTGGAACGGTGGTTATCCTCTGATGAAGAGGATGTACTGGACGCAGAGGTGGATAGTGTGAGAGATGTAATCTCGACACACGGAAGATTTTTATGCAATTTCTCCCGTTTCTCAGCAAACTCCTTTTACACTGTATACTTAGCTTAGCGGCCGACACTTGTATTGTTGTAGACCCAACACCTTTCTTATTGTACGACTCCTATTGTTGTAACTGTTGTCTAGGTACGCCATGTTACCCCCGATCTCTTTCTTCTTCTTCCTGCGATCCAGTCGGGAGGGTCGTGCCCTAGCGGTTTTCTGTTTTGGCATTCGGCATTGTTTCGGCCAGTGTTAAGGGGAATGTTCAGCCCCATTCGGTAAACTAAAGGTCGGCTTGTGAGCTATCATGAAAGTGTAATCACCGATTGCCTGGAGAGCATGGAGATCGTCGGGCATGAGCAGATAAGTACCAATCTGTGTTTAACGTAGCAGTTATGACTATTCTGGGCTTATCGCCATATTGGCTTGTGAGGAAATGGAACGTGGCTTTACTTGTACCGAGTGTTTTACCAGCAGCTTATTAACTGTAATCCTTGAGACTCTAACTACAATATTGTGATGATCTATGCCCAATAAAACCCCACAATAGTGACCGTCACTGCGGACTACTTTGTGTATTTTTTTCCACGTAGGACATTAACTACGGGCAACGACCCACGTTTGTAACCCACCTCTGCTTAGGAACGATGTTAGGCGTTAGAGAGTGGGCCGGGCTAACCTAATTATTTGATGGTGAAGTTGGCGTCGTGCTTTCTTTTACCCCGCAACATAGCACACGGGTTTATACCGATTAGGTTAGGACTGTGTCTCCGGCACTCTGCTGCATCAGTTCCGTTGTTGGGCGCGGCTGTATCGTTCCTCTTGACCTGCAATTACGGGGGAAAACATACCGCACCGCGTCGAGCAATCATTTACGTGTTCAATCGTCAGCCGCGAGAGAAGATCTGTGCGATAGGTCCGTCGCGGGAGCTCCGGTTATCACAGTTTGGTAGCAACGAGCGTGCTTTGCTCGCATCTGTTTTTGGTAGAAGTTTGGTAAGATTGTTGTGACTTACGCCCTACAGTTTGGTAGCATAGTTTGGTTGCACTGCTTCGGTAGCTACACATTAGTATCACAGTGGTAGGGCTACGTAGCTATAGTTTGATAGCATACCGAACGTTACTCGGATGTTTCAGTTTCGTAACGAGTTTCGCCTTTACGTCCTTTAGTCTTGCAGCATGATCGCTACATTTAACTAACGTTAGCCAGTCGATATAATTGGTAGGGTTTGGTAAACAATTACGCCAAGTTGTGCCCTTAAGGCCCTACATGTCTTTACCTTTTCTTGTTTCTTGGTATGCCTAGATGATGATTGGTAACCTTTTTTATAACGTGTGCCTAACGTTTTACCTCTACGACTAATTTCCCTAGCAACGTTTTTTATATCCAATACTACTACGTGGTGATAGTTGTGGTATATTTTGGAATATATTTCTTGATTTTTATTACCCCCCATCAAGAAAGGCACTAGTATCCAACAGTTAAGTTAACTCTTATACATTAACTCTTGCTACATTACGGAGTTGATACTTCGACTATACCAATCGATGCCTTCTTTTGGATTCAAAGCCTTTTGTGTCAGACCTTCCAGTCCCTACCTGGTAATGTATCGAGTCGAGATATCACCACTTTAACTGTCCACCTTCTGTTAAACCAGCCCTGCAGCCTTTTACTAATTGAGCCGATATTTGGTATAGTACTGTCAATTAGGTGACATGTTCGTTTATAGGTAATATGCGACTTATGCTGAAATGTGGTGCTTTGGCAAGTTAAGGTACCATTAGTTGATAATGATGTATTGCGCCCTCCTAGCTATCTATTAGTTGGATATAAATATAGGATATACGCTTGTAGTGATATAATTGTTCCACTTACTTTTTCGTATGGATACGCAAATGTAAGAGGGCTCTGTTTTTTGTGTTACGTATCACAACCTTTTGTTCTACCTATCACATATTTTTGATAGATTACTAGTACTTAATGTGCTTTTTCCACTTACTGATGTAAGTCTGCCCTTTTTCTCCCAATTGTACTATGTTTGCCTTGTTATCCCCGTTGGCCTTTAAGGGGGCATCTTTTCTTGCTAATCCCTTTTGTAAGAAGCTGTATTTTTTGCTATAATATTGTTGTCTCTACCTTGTTTTTTGGTTGCTTAGGCCTTCATATTCAACAATTATTAATGGCGTACTTTAATTGTCCCATGGTTGCTCCTCCCCAAGAGGCGGTGGCTCCTACGCTCCCACGCTATAAAGGGGTAGAAGTACTCACTAAAGAAAACTATCAGACCTGGGCCACTAAGATAGAGGGGTTTAAAATCAAAAACGGGTGGGGGATTGTATTGGACGACCCCCGCCAGGCGCAAATGCGCCAGTAGCCATTGTTGATGCCTATAACCTCAAGAATGGAGAATGCATATGCTTCCTACTTCAAACAATCTCTGCACCTATACTCTTCCAGTTTAGGGGCGTAACCAGTGCTCGCACCATATGGGATACCCTACGTAACAGGTACGGTAGGCAACACCCCAACTATGCTGACTACCTCTACAGACAGTTCAGTAAAGTCAGGATTCACCCCTCAGAGTCTATACCCTCCTATATCACCAGAGTTATCGGCCTCAGCCAGAGTTGTATTGCGGCTGGCAGAGCAGTAACTTAACGGGAGGTATGCCTTATCATCTTAGATGGACTAGACAGGCAACAATTCGACATGACCAAAGAGATGCTCTATCAACACGCTAACTTAACGAATCAACATTTTGTAGCAGTCTCTGGGTGATAAACAGCTGCTATTGGAACAAAAAGCCCAATCCTTCAACTACCCGATTTTCTGGGGAGGTGGCCCTCTCCCCGGCCCTTCCTATGGGCCATTCCCCGGTGCTAACCAAGTCCCTTCCAACATGTATAGCCAGCCGATGTTGAACTTTGCTCACCCCAACACTACTCCCGATCTTAGGGCTGCAGGCGCTTGCTGGAGTTGCGGAAGCATGGAACACAAATTCGACGGCTGTGACAAGATACCCGTGCCAGCTGTGTACGCCCGCGGTGCTCGATTTGTTGGGGCTATGGGCACCAGAAATCTATTTGTCCTAATCGTCAGGGCTCGACTCAAGATCGCCGATCTGACCGTCCGCCCCCACGGAGGTCACGAGGGGGTAACCCCCGCGGAGGGGGTGGAAATGGCCAAGGTGGCCAACGACAGTGCAGGAGTGAGGATGCCGGCCCAGACTATGGTGACGAAGAAGGAGCCTTTGGTCTGTCCACCCTTGAAGGGACAGACGACCAACCTTTTACAGAGAAAAGGACTCGTACGCTATGTTATGATAGTGGTGCTAGTTCCAATATTGTCAACTTTTATCCCCCATCTATTAACCTCCAAGACTGTAAAGAGGTAAACGTGAGACTTGCCACTTCTCACTCGGACTCTAAGGGCTACAAGGTCGGTGATATCCCAGTGTTTGGCATAAACGCCAAAGGGAAGCCCTTTTCGAACCCCTTTTGCTAAGGGACGCGATCTACATGCCTACTGCTCATTACAATTATGTTTCCCTAGCCATCCTGCAAGATGCTGGATATGAGGTACGAAATACCCCGCAGAGGGTGTTCGTGAGACAGCGCCTGTCCCCACGCCGATGCGTCATGGTTTTCGAGAGAACCCACAATGCCTATGAAGCAAGTGGAGAGTTTCAGTCCCAGAAGGCGGCCCCTGAAGAAGTCGTCGTGGCAGGCGTAAATGTGTGTACATATGATATGATGCACAGGCGAATGGGACACATCTCCTTTGAGAAGATTAAGCGCACTTACCGTGGTGGAACGGTAATTGGACCCAAACTTGTTGGGCGACCCAATGATTTTTGCCGTGTCTGCGCAGAGACAAAGACAAAAGCCAAAACACACCCTAGGATCCATACTATATTTGCCAAGAGACCACTTGAGCAGATAAATGTCGACCTGACCGGTCCCAGCAACATACCCAGTATGGAAGGATACAGATACCTTTGTACCGCAGTGGATTTTTACTCCCGAAGGTATTTCACCATCCCCCTCAGACAAAAGGGGGACACTTTCGAGGCAATGTGCCGCCTCATACTGGAATTGGATAATGAGACAGGTCACAAATTATCCCGTTTCTCATCTGACAATGGCGGGGAATTTAGTAACAGGGAATTCAGCGAGTTTTTCCGAGAAAAGGGCATTATACACGTCACGACTATGGTCATGAACCCACGCCAAAATGGGTTGGCCGAGCGGGCCCACGGTTGTATCAAAACCATGACTCGATCCATACTCGACGACGCCAACCTTCCAGCATGCTTTTGGGCACATGCCGCCCTGGCCGCAGTAAATGCCCGTAATAGCCTTTCCCAGTCAACGTTCCCAGAAGGTGAGACGCCACTAAGAAGATGGTCCGGGCACGTTCCCCATATCCACAGTATTTGGGTGTCTAGCATACCTACACCTCGAGAAGGCGAGGCGAGGGACCTACGACCCAACGGCAGTCCCGCACATCAACCTTGGTTATGATTATCGGCGACGAGGATATAAACTCTACAATCCCAGGATGGGAGCTTTAGTCTTGGGGACCAACGTCGATTTTTACGAAGAGATTAACGGATCCATCCTCTTCGGTACAAGCCCCCCTTCAGATGGCACCAACTGGACCATGGGGCAGGCCCCCCAACCGAATCGAGACAGGGAACTTCCCGGCAGTTCGGAAGATTCTAGTGATGATAACATGGTGGGGGCTAACGCCGGCCTCCCCCAGCTGGACCGCCAGCAGTAATTCCTCCAGCAGGACCGCCAGTCGCTGCTATTGGGCAAGGGACTCCTGGACCGTTCGTGCCCCAAGGACTATGTGTACTTAACCCCGCCGGTTCTAGTCCCTGCACTCCTACTTTGAGTACAACGCCGGGACGGGTCAGTGGAGGTATTCTGACTGGAATAGCAGGGGCCGTGACGCAGCGATTCTCCAGGCGGATCGCCGGTTTGTCTCCAGGTAGGTGGTAGTACCGTCAGACCGAGACCCACCATTATTGTTAACTCCGACCCGGAGATTCTTAGGATTAATCTCTTTATTATGACAAGATTTGTTTTTCTCTTACTAATAAATTTAAGTGTTATTCTTGTTTACTAAACCAGCGTTATGCTAAGTCCCTTCTAGATACACCAATAACACGTATTAACACTGCCCTTTGTTAAAAGGAACTAATCCGCTATAGTGATTCTGTAGCATTAACTAACCCTTTCAAGTTAGATATGCTTTGATGAGGTCACTATTGTTCCCAGTGTTAAACCCCATATACTATGTGCCCCCGCACTTGTTGTGCGGTATTATGTATCACATAATCCAATTTTGTTGGCATGTGAGTCCGTTGATCGGAGACCCACTCTGCTGCCACTATGTAACCTTTTAAGTCCCTGGTAGTACGATGTAGCATTTAAGAGAGAAGTGGGAGTAAATGCAAAAAACGAGGGGGAACTGTGCGAGATGTAATCTCGACACACGGAAGATTTTTATGCAATTTCTCCCGTTTCTCAGCAAACTCCATTTACACTGTATACTTAGCTTAGTGGCCGATACTTGTATTGTTGTAGACCCAACACCTTTGTTATTGCACGACTCCTATTGTTGTAACTGTTGTCTAGGTACGCCATGTTATCCACGATCTCTTCTTCTTCTTCCTGCGATCCAGTCGGGAGGGTCGTGCCCTAGCTGTTTTCCGTTTTGGCATTCGCCATTGTTTCCGCCAGTGTTAAGGGGAATGTTTAGCCCCATTCGGTAAACTAAAGATCGGCTTGTGAGCTATCATGAAAGTGTAATCACCGATTGCCTGGAGAGCATGGAGATCGTCGGGGATGAGCAGATAAGTACCAATCTGTGTTTAACGTAGCAGTTATGACTGTATCCTGGGCTTATCGCCATATTGGCTTGTGAGGAAATGGAACGTGGCTTAACTTGTACCGAGTGTTTTACCAGCAGCTTATTAACTGTAATCCTTGAGACTCTAACTACAATATTGTGATGATCTATGCCCAATAAAACCCCACAATAGTGACCGTCACTGCGGACTACTTTGTGTATTTTTTTCCACGTAGGACATTAACTACGGGCAACGACCCACGTTTGTACCCCACCTCTGCTTAGGAACGATGTTAGGCGTTAGAGAGTGGGCCGGGCTAACCTAATTATTTGATGGTGAAGTTGTCGTCGTGCTTTCTTTACCACGCAACATAGCACACGGGTTTATACCGATTAGGTTAGGACTGTGTTTCCGGCACTCTGCTGCATCAGTTCCGTTGTTGGGCGCGGCTGTATCGTTCCTCTTGACCTGCAACTACGGGGGAAAATATACCGCACCGCGTCGAGCAATCATTTACGTGTTCAATCGTCAGCCGCGAGAGAAGATCTGTGCGATAGGTCCGTCGCGGGAGCTCCGGTTATCACAGATAGAACATCCGCTGACAGAAGGACCTCTGCCCGGCGAGGCGGAGAATGAAAGTTGAAGGAAGATGCCATTGAAGGGACGGGGGCAGAAGGAACATCCGCTGGCGGAGGTGTGTTCGTAGAGGACGCAGTTTGATGGTTATCTTGTGATTAGGGTGCTGTGCAATAGAATGCGCAGACGGAGGCGAAATGGAGGTATATCATACTTATTGCAAGTCGACGAAAGTCCGCACGTCGGTGTGTGGATCGACGAAGCGAAGGAGGGGCCGGTGCTTGGGGGAGGGAAGTCTACCAAACGGAAGTGTAGACTGGTGGATTACGTTTTCAAAGGTACGTGAGAAGAAGATCATGAGCGGATGCCCATGCTGAGCGTAACGTTTCTTGGTTTAGAGAGGTCGGAGGTTATTTAAAAGGCATCTCAAAAACCACAACAAAAACACATTTACCACCCCCGAAGAACACAAAAAGGCCCTACACTTGAATTTTCGGTGAGTCTCCTTTCACCTTCATCAGAAGTTGTGCACGAAAATAAATAAAAGTCACATCACAGCACCGATTTTCTTCCTGACGTTTAAACTCCCGCTAGTCTGCCGAACCACTGATTTGTATGTCGCGTGGAATCTGGATTTTCCACTGCTTATCCAGATTGGCTCCAAGCTCTGGCCGAACGAGCAGGTTGATGTTGGTGTAGCTTGGACTTACAAGATTCATCAGTGGCTTGTGGTTTGCTTCGAATCTGTGGATGGCGAGTGATTCTAAAGCTCTTAAGTGTCTATCTTCTAGCATGTTTGATTTGAGCAGCACTTCAGTTTCGTTCCATGCAATTTCGTGCTTTGTTTTGCTCGAATGCACAGCAATCCCGTTTTTGCTATCGTTGTTGTTAACTGCATTTGCATGCTCGTTCAGTCTCACCAACAGCTGTCTACGAGTTTCTAAGATGTAGGTGGCCTGGCACGTCTTACACGGGACTTTGTAGACAACTCCTCGTTGTGTGAACGGGAGGATGTTGGGGACTGGGTTGGTGCGAATATTGGGGGGAGTGGGGGAAGAAGTGGGGGAGTTCCTACTTCGTGCTTGTCTTTGCTCCGTGTTCCGTACTTGTGCGTAGGTGGCGGGTGACTGGTGTGAACATGGGGAGGAGGGGGAGGTTGGGGAGGCGGCGAGGGTGGATCGGGCAAATGTGGGGTCTCCAGTATCCTCTTGGGTCGGAGTAGTTTCTTCAAGTTTGGTGGAAAACGAAGGAAACAGTCCACTCCTTGTTTTCGTAGGACACTCCTTATTCTCTCACTTCTTCCCGGCAGGTAGGTGACGACATCGAAAGGGCGATTTTCTCTTTCTTTGTGTGTCGAGTCTCGAAGTTTTTCTTTCTCTTTCTCTCTACGATCTCTTGCTCTTCTCCAAGCTCTCTTCCGTTCAACATTAAAAATTCTTGCTGGGTAGTCTAACATCAAAAACTTCGTTTTTGCTTCATCAAGGTATCTTTCAGCTGTGGTTGCTAAGGAGGAGTGTGCAACAATCCTGCACAACTCATTGGCCACAAGAGCTCGCAGTTGAAATCTTGGGTGTCCTGATTTATAGGGTATCATTCTCCCAGTGTGTGTCGGTTTTTGGTACGGGGCGTAGTGGATACGTGTGTCTCCCCTTTTGAGTACCACATCAAGAAAAGGAAGGCTTCCATCAATCTCATCTTCCTCCGTAAACTTCAGTGCAGGATGCCACTCGTTGATCGCACGAAAGATCAACACAATATCACCTTGTGTGGTGTGGTCATCACGTCGTCGACATACCTGCGCCAGCAAGGGAGTTGAGGGAACTTATTTATCACGTACTCATCAAGAAATTGAAGGACCAGTTCGGCTAACACCCGTGAGCAAGAGTAGCCCATCGGTGTTCCTGAGTCTTGACAAAAAGTATCGGCCTTAAAGGTCACATAGATGGTAGACAAGACCGTCCGGAGAAGTTCCCGATCAAGATCTCTCTCTTTCTTGTTGACCTTTAGTTTCCTTGCAGACTTGTCAAACATCTCAAGAATAAGAAAGTGGGGAAGGCTAGGGAAGAGGCCTGTCACATCAAATGACACAAGACGGTGGTCTACCGTCAGGTTGATCCAGATTCCACGCGACATACAAATCAGTGGTTCGGCAGACTAGCGGGAGTTTAAACGTCAGGAAGAAAATCGGTGCTGTGATGTGACTTTTATTTATTTTCGTGCACAACTTCTGATGAAGGTGAAAGGAGACTCACCGAAAATTCAAGTGTAGGGCCTTTTTGTGTTCTTCGGGGGTGGTAAATGTGTTTTTGTTGTGGTTTTTGAGACGCCCGAGGTTAATTGCCGGTGGTGGGTTTTGAGAAAGCCTGTGTGGTAGCAAGGTCGAGGATAGCTACGTCCCTAAGAGACGGAGAAACCGGTAAAGCAGAAAGGTGAGGAGAAGAGTAGGATACCCCAGGTGTCCTTTGCTCATGACAGCGAAGCGGATGCGGAGGACGAGGAGGCTAGTGCTTAAAGCAGAGGTAAGCATAGCTTTTTTTTTTTTGAGGTGAACAGGATGGGTTCTGCAGGTGGGTAGTGTAAGAGTCCAACGGATGGTTGACTGACGTGGAGGCATAGTCACAGTTGAGGACAGTGTGAAGGAGGGTGGCCGTAATAAGTAACCACGAGGTGTAGTAGGATGTTGATGCGTTGCTACTTGGTGTAGTCAGAAGGATAATAAAACTCGGAGCATCGCCGCAAGAGGAGGCCAAATTGGGATTGGGAGATGCCAAGTTTACCTTTTATATCCGTTACGGAGGATAGTCTTGTAGAGAAAGGTAGCGGAGGGAAGCGTCCGCCAGCGGAGCGGAGGGAACCGCAATGGAAGTGAAGATACAACAGTAGCCCCCGAGGCGGGGGCTGGAGAGAAGACGCCGCGCGGAGGTTGAGACGGGACGATGTTATCGCCTAGCCAAGGCCTTGAAGCATATCCACTACTAAGGATAGTCTTGTGGAGGGAAGCGTCCGCCCGCGGAGCAGAGGGAACCGCAATCGAAGTGAAGGTACAATGGCAGCCCCGGGGCGGAGGCTGAGGCAAAGCCTTGAAGCTGAGGGCAAGGCAGGATGAACGACCGCCTGTCCAGAGGGAGTTGGCATGGCAGATGTTCCGAAGGAACGGCGGACGCAAAACCCTCCGAAGGAAGGAGGGATAACGGTGGTAAACCCTGTAAGAGCGGATGAGTTCTATCTTCAAGCGAAGGAGCAGTTAGCGTAGCCATAAACCGTTGTAGAACAACGGAGGGTCCAAAGCAATCCTTCCGAAGGAGAGGGAGGCATATGACCGCTGGGCGGGGGTGCAAAAAATGAAAACAACATCATGGGAGGATGGCTAAACGGTCGTCCGAGGACCGGAGGTTCAGGAGTGGAACGGAAGGTATATCCAGAAAACCGTAGTAAACCAACGGAAGGTAGGATAACTTCATAAGAAGAGGAGGCAGTAAAAGCTGAAAGAAGGTCCGCGCAATAGAATGCGTGGATGGAAATGTCGCGGAGGGACATCAAACCTTTTTCATAGAAAACAATAGGTAGTGAAAGGGTCCACCCCAAAAGGGCTGCGCAAAGGCAGTGTGCAGTGGGGAAGAGGACCGAAGACGAGGCATGCCGGTAAGCCGAGCTGAATCGGCCACCATCCAGACGCAATGAAGTCACGAACCGCCGTGGCAGAGGCCAAGAGGGACGGTCGTCCCGAGGGATGGCAGTGAGTGGAGGCGGATGATAAAAAAAAATCCGAAATTAAGGCGGCGCAATAGGATGCGCAGACGGAGGTAGCACGGATGGGATATAGTATTCTGTCCAAAGAAAACAGCAGTCAATGCTGTAGGGAGGAGAGAAAGGCCGATAGAAGGCAACGAGGCAGTCATCCCAAGAAATGCTGCGCGGAGGCAGCTCCTGGGTAGGGGGACTGAGGACCAGGATCGGCGCTGGGCTGATCGGACTCACCTATTGTCCGCACCCAACGTAGACACGAGTCTGTCGGCCAAAAACAAGGAACGGTCGTTCCGAGGGATGGTAGCGTGCGGAGGGCAGAGGATCCAGACAAGCAGCTGGGATTGGCGAGGCCGGATAGCGAGAGAGGGGAGATGATATCCCCTTGGTCCCTTCGCTCGCGGCACCACGAAGCGGAGGCGGACGTTGCGGATGCTACTGCTAGGATGCGGAGGTAAGCACAGCGTGTTAACGAAGTGAACAGCGTGGCGGCTAGAGAAAAAAGGTCCGTAGTAGAAGAGTGAATCCTAGCACAGGCCATCTCGTGGACGGAAGCACCTGCTGACGTGGGCGGTAGAGAATGTGAGGACAGCTAGTCCTGCAGACCGTCGGAGTTCTTGTGGGAAGAGGACGTATTGGTCTGTTCGTCCCTGCAGATGGCTATCTCTGGCTGTAGAAAGCAGAGAGGCTTGAAGTAGAGGAGGTTCATTCTGGTGGATTTGCAAGAAGGAGGTTGCACCGTTGGTCCCGGATGGTGGAGGTAGAGAGTTCCCCCCCCCCCTCCTTTTCTTTGAATCGAGGTCCGGGAGGAGGATCGCCGGGCGAGCAATGATTGAGTCCATTTGGGTGTCCCTATCCCCTATCCGCAGGGGCGGAGGGATGCAGGAAGGAAGGGACACAAGCTAGAAAGCAAGGTAGAGAACTGGTCCTGAAGAGCTTATGTTGGAGTCGATAGTTCGAAAAGAGGCTACGCAATGGCATGCGCAGATGGTAGCGTCACGGAGCGATAAAGTTGAAAGAAGCAGTGAAACAGTTTATCCCAGAAAGGGTTGTGTGGAGGCCGCCCCCAGTGGGGGGAGACTGGCGCAAGCCAAACTGATTTTCCCACCGCCCATCCGCATGCGGATGTTTTTTTTTTTTTTTTTACATTTTGGGTAGGAACGGATGGCGGCCGTCCCAAAGGATGGCGGAGGGCGGATGGTTCCAATGACGAGCTATATAAGAGACGCAGAGTGTGGCGGCGCAGAGGCCTGCAGGCTGCACAGGCTGGAAACGACGAGGAATGGCAGATGGGAAGTCAAAAAACGCCGCCCGACGGGGAGGATTGCGGCGGATTGAAATCGGCGGGGGCGGTGGCGAGGGCTAGAGCGGAGGGAGGTCCGGTAAACGTGTATGGGCAGAGTCGATCGTAATCGAGTCGAGGAGTATCCGCCGCCGAAGGAGGTTGTGGAATGCACGCCGGGACCGTGACACGCGGAGGTCATGTGAAGGGACGACGGCACCTGTCCACGGAGGGACATCCCTTAGTCGACGTGGAGGACGGGACTGCGGCGAGTCCCGTTTAGAGACGGAACCGAACACCTTCATTTCCTTGAAGGCCGAAGGAAAGCTTGCATGAAGCGCCATCCACAGTCAGAAGGTATGCGGATGAAGGATAGCCGGGATCGTCCGCTGAATTAGAAGGTAAGCGGAGGAGGATAGGCGGAGGGTCTTCAGGGAACAGCTCAAGAGCGAATGCACGCGGCGAGCGCCCTAGAAGAAATGATGAGGACCACCGCTGCACGAGGATTTATATGGGCAACCAGGCGCATGCGTGGTAAGGTACGAGACCGGCAGGGAAGGCAACTTCAACTTCTAGGGGAAACAATAGCTCTAAGGGGGAAACTACTACTGTAAATAAGGTAATGTAAATTTTCGTCGGCTATAAAAAGCTGGTTTTTAGGAAGGGACCGTGAACCCTGACGTTATGGGGGTGGGGGACCAAGAATGCAGACTATGGCGTCACCTCCCATAATTCTCAAAGCTAAGGTTAGTTTTAAGTTTAGAACTAAAATTTAGAATGGGGTTTTACGAAATTAAATTTTCTAAATTAAGACTAGTCAATACGAACCACTACCTTTGCCCGGCATGGCAACATTCGGACGGGACATCTCCTTTACCGACTGGCGTAGCTACCTCTGGCTTTGAGATCTGTTGAGCGTGTGCTAAGGATTGAGGGGGAGCTGGGGCTTTATAAACAAACAGGGAGGATTCTCGCGACCAAACCGCGGACGCCGAGGAGAGCTACCGGGGTCTGATTGGTGGAGGGCTTGGAGAACAATGGAAAAGTCGGCAAAGCAAAGGCTTTTTGCTTGGGAGGCCGTTCGAAGGAACAACTATGGAACTGAATGATAGAGATAGGCCAGTATAGTTATACTCATTGTCTGGAATGTGAAAAGGCCTTTAATTATTATTGATTGTTTTCATAATGAACCACGATGTGCTGCATCGCGACTATTGAAGGAAAGATCTCAATAAATTCGGTTTTTAATAGTAGGAAGCCAGGTTTTGCATTGGGAATTGGTAGCCAAGACGATTTGCAAGGAACAACTAAGTTTGTTAAAAAAACGTGTCCAGTAAAATTCTTAAGTTTAAGTTGCCCTAAGCTCCGGTAGTGGTGATGGCAAAAGATTACGTTAAAAGATTATTATAAACATAAAAGTTTAAAGTTACCAGCAAATACTAAAACGCATTTTAAATAGTTTAACATTATTTGCAGTAGCAGATAATTGGTTTTTGGATGTCGGACATTTCTCAAATACATTCAAAATCGTCACCTTAAATAAACTTAAATATCAAAACAAAGTCTGTACAATTAAACTGAGGTTAAGTACCTTCATAGAGGAAGCCCCTCCTATTAAATACTAAGCTAATGTCTTTGGCTTTATGCCTAAAGGGAAAATAGAAAGTAAATAGAAGGTTTTACAAGTTGTGAAAAGTGGCGTCTCGTGCGCTACGTGAATTACGGCTTCGGTTTCGTGCGTTTTTCAAAATGCTGTAGTTACTTCTAGATGGAATTTTGATGTTCTGTTTACGGGGAAATACAGATAAAGTTCGTGGCTATTAAGCAAGTTGAGAGGAATTGGTCCATTTTTCAGGGAGTTACAGGTGGTTGAAGTTTGGTGTTTTCGCGGCCTCAGCACCGAGAAAAAAAATTTTATCATTGCCGTAAACGAAATTTTACCCTCAGGTTTTTGATGGTTTGAGTTGAGGTCTCCTCTCAAATCGGGTGAAGAACTTGGCCTTCTTTACAACTCCCCACCAACGAGATTCTATTTGGAGTTCTTGTTGAACTTCACAATAGAAGCTAGAACAGAATGGGTTAGTGACACAAGATATGCACAAACTTGAACTGCCAAGCACTGTAATCAAAATTGCAAGAATACGCGGTATAAATGCATCAAGTTTTAAGGAAATACACCTCCGGTGAGAACATACATCTCCAGTTTGAGAAATACACCTCCAGGGATACTTAGTCCTATCCCAGGATCATTTTACAAAGTTTAAAAGGACACTGGTTTTGCAAAAATTAAAATCGCCGTTTTATATTTTTGGGGGACTAACTTTTTTGTGGTTCAATTAATTTTAAAGCAAAGTTAAAATACAAAAATTAAAAACACTAGTTTTGCAACCATTAACTAAATACTGTCCACGCTGGGTCTGTTCAGGAAAATCGTACAAGTATTAAGAAAATGGGGCAAAATACATTAAAATCAAGAAACACACTAGAAATTACAAAGTTAATTTTGTTGTTTCGTTATAACAAGTAAATGAGGCCGTCTATTGCTCTGGTAATACGTCCCGTACGGATTCTGCCTCTGCTTAAGTCTAGTCATTTTTTTTTCTGGGATGACTGCGAAATTAACCCTCCGCCGCATTTCAATTAACCTAGCCTGCGACAAGGGTGAGAAAATCGAATACTATGGGTACGCTGTAAACAGCCAGCTCTATTTACTGTTAAACTACTCCCACTAGAATGGTTTAAGGTTACCAAACAACTTATACATAAAAATACAACACTGGGAGGTTTGTGGATAAAAACGCAACAACCTTCTAAAACAGGGCTATCCTTTATCTCCCTGGGGTAGGCAGACTTTTTTTTTTATAAAGAAAACCATTTCGTATAAAACTTAACGAAGGGCCAACCGGGAACAAGTTGCAACCCCCGTAGAATACTCCTAATGAATATTATTAAACGTGTCGTACAATCTTTGTAATTATCCTTCCACAGAGGAAAGCGTTGATAATGACAAAAGAATAAATATTGGCACTTAAAATTTAGGTATAAAGGTCCAAAACATGGATTAACTGGAAGTTGCTTATAAGGATGAGCTTCCAACAGACCAAAATGTCATAATTAAAGACAAAAATTAATTTACAGTCAATTTTTACTGAAAACAAAAGTGTTTGAACAAGTTTAATGTTTAAACAAAATACCGGCTAAGTGTGTCGGCATTGACATGTTTCTTTCCAGGTTTGTACAGTCTCTGAAGTTTTAAAATAAAATTTCAACAGGTACACTATTTAGTTTTAGTTGCTCCTAGATGGAGCCACACTTGTATTGGCATACAACTCACTATTTGAAATAAACTTCCACGGGAAAACGCTGGGTTAGGTTTTCGGTTTTAAATAAAAAAAAACTCTTGTTTAGAGAAAAAAAACTACATTAGGTTAGGCTTTACAACATCCGTTTCACTGGGAACACCTATTCAATACTAGAGCCACAATTATGCATTTATTTCCACCCTAGACTAACATAGAATTCACACTAAAACATCGGTCCTATATTAAAAGAGGTTCAGAAAAAACAATGCATTTAATTTAGATTAAAGTTAGGCAAACTGATTTTACCAAATTCGGGGTAAAAATCAAAACAATCAACAGATGCACGTTTTCTGCCGATCTCGGGTTGGATAGATTTACAAGTTTCTAACTTTAGGTTAGGTAGCGATTTGCTTCGTGCAACAAGCCAACTTGGGAAGCTGGTTTCACTAAATTCCGGTTTTCCGGACATGGACAAACGGCGGCTGACATTACTATCTGAAAAGCTGCGTTTCAAGTTTATCTGTACACCATGACGACGCTGTAGCCAATCGTGAATCGTTGGGGTGTGGTCAGTTTCCACTTGCTGCTGTGGTACACGACGCCGGCTAGAGGAATTTTTAATGAGTTCCTTCTCATCCAAAAGTTTTGCCCGTGATGGCCGAACGACGATAGGTTGGCGCTTGGAGGGCACTTGGGTCTTGACCAATCCCGCAGGATGTGGGGGGTCATTCAAGTCGGTACGGGCCTGAGTCTGTTTACGTTTGTGTGAACGTTTCTTAGATTGGTTCGTGCCATTGTCTGCAGTATCAGACATTGTTGGGGGCGTTGCCACACGAGCGGTGCCGAGGGCAGGTTCACGTGAAAGGTTTAAGGCATTAATTCCGCCTACACCCAACACAACTTCGAAAATTGAACTAGCTGACGATGAAACACAAGCTACTGTTTTCAATACTGTACCGTCAGTTAATTTTAGACATAAGTTAACCTGAGGTAACTCAATATTTCACTGTTTAAAATAGTATGGCAATGGACTATTTGTTTTAAGCGGGACCAATTTTTGGCCAGACTAGAGCTGACAATATTTACACAACTGCCGGAATCGCAAAAAAATTTAATTTTACGTTGGCCTACGAAACCATTTAAAGTACTAGACTGCAAAATTTCCCTGGCATTTTTACCTACAAGAAAACACGCATTAGCTTGCTCTGGGACTTTTGGGTTGAAGTTCGGGGCATCTATTGCGCAGGTGCGAAAATGATCCGGACTCATAGCACGATCTAACATTAGCTTGTCTAGGGTTAGATTTTACACTGTCATGGTCAGTAGTGGCGGAGTCCCCACTCGTGGAGTCCGGTAAGGGCGCTGCAGTACCGACCGGTTCTTTGCAGTCTGATAACTCCTGTTACCACCCCGGTTGTTTGATGATGCTTTAGAAGTATTACTGGACGGCTGGACACAAGGTTATGTCTTGTTCGTTTTCAAAGAAACGTCAACTGCAATTTGTTTATTGCGAGTTGTAAACTCGCCACAGAGTTTTGCTGCCTCGGCTAACGTCCCAGTTTTAATTTGATCGGGGAGCCATTTGAGGAGTGCAATGGGGCAGGCTTTCGTGAATTGTTCGAGTAGAATTAAACTCACTAATTGGTCATAGCTCTATTTACTTTAGCTAGTGAGACCCAACGGGAAAACAAGGTTTCCAGTTCAAACGCATAATCGTGATATGGCAATTTTTCACGCAATTTTTCTAGGGAACGAAACGGGGTTTGCACGGACTCTTTAGTTTGCACAAACCTGTCAAGAAGTTTAGTCTTAACAATCTCATAATGATGCATATCAGCATCTTGGAGCTGATCACACACTTTAATTAACACTTCCCCTAAGAGGGGTTGCAAACCGACGACCCATTCATCTTTGGGAATCTTTTGAGTTAACATCGTCCTTTCAAAATTTTTTTTTGAAATGTTAATCTCTTGAGTTGGGCGTCCATTTATTCACGAAACAGACAACATCGGCAATTTTGCCTGGTTTGCTTACTGGAACTCAAGGTGAGGTCGGGGTTACTGTTAGGACTGTGTGAAAATCGAAATTTTCAATTCGATTTCGATTTTATTATGTTGTCGAAATCGAATCGAATCCGTCAGAATCAAAATCGAAAAATTAGATTAACGAGATTCCCACCGAGTAACGAGATGAATTATTTTCGATTTTGTTAAATTTTTTCAGTAAATACACTGAATAAAGTTTAACAAAAAAAAATGTGAATCAAGTAAAGCATTAACTTTAGTCAAAAATGTGTAATGACTTCGTTTTATATGGCAACTGTGCATGGTACCATGTTAATCATTGCTAAAATAGTGTAGTCATTGCCTTAGAACATGCCAGTGTAAGTTTAGCAATCAACTAAGGGGCAATAATTTGCCAAACTTGCACAATATATGAAGTTAATTTGACTAAATAAAATCTAAGGATGGTGCTATTCAAAAGGGGGAGTGGGGGAAGGTGGAAGCTTGCTTTCTAACTTTGTGTTAATACCAAAATGTAGTTTTGCGCATTAAATGAACACGTAATTCAAAGTTCAATGTATTGGAGTAACATTAGTTTACAGGAATGTAATTACTGAAAATTAATATCTTTTTCAAAAGCTAGCCCGTATTGATACAAATCGAAAAACAAAATAGTTTAAAAGAGAAAAAGAAAAAAATTGAATTTCGAAGTCGAATAATAATCGAAATAGAGATGTTCTTCCCCAAAATCGATCAAAATCGAATCGAAACCAAAATATTAAAACCGCACACCCCTAGTTACTGTACACTGGATGGGCCAGAACTAGCAGAATTTAGCCTAGCTAATTCGATCTGTTTATCGAGCTTTTGTAGCTCTTGAGCGCTAGAGCGTTCTCTTATTTGCGCTTCAAGGTCACGTATTTGTGCCTCTTGGTCAACTAAAGCAAGTTCATGTGCTCTACGTTTATCAGCATCTGCAACTTTAAGAGCTTCTAATTTTAACTCTTCAGCCTTTAAGAATAATTCATTTTCTTTAAGAGCAATTTCTTTCTTAGTTTGAATGGCTAAGTCTCTTCGGTCAATAGCACTCTCTAGAGTGTCGGCAAGTTCAGTTAATGATATTTGATTATCGTCAACTGCATCACGTGAATCTTTAAGTGATATTTGTTTGGATTCGCTTACTGCTAATCCTAAGTCTAAACAGGCCTTCTTGAGATCCTTGTTTTTCAGACCTTCAACTATTTCGTCAAAAGTTGCCATTTTGGAAATTTTAACGTTACGTTAAAAAATACAGCTTGTATAAATGAATTACGGAATTAAAATGCAGCCGCAAAATTAATTCAAACTTTAAGTTAAGACTGAGTACAAATTTAAACGTTTCTCATCCTAATCCAGTAAGCTTTAGCAACAGATACACTTTTCAACGACCCCTAGCTTTGGTGTATAAATAATTACAATACATGAAATGCTTCTAACTATAACACTAGGCTTGGCAGGCCAAAGCATATCCTATGCACACTTACCCTGAAAGCACAATCGCTGTGCGGTCAGTCATCCACTTTCGGTCGCTCGTCCCACCATCGATTGAAGACACTGGTTCCAATGGCGTTTGTAAATGAACGTCTATGGATTCTCACACTGCGACGATGGTTGGCGTATCCAAGGGTCACAGCAGACAGCAACGGAGCACCGCGTCCTTCTTGGCCGGTTTCCCCTCAGTGGTCGGGGTTTGATGCTCGCATCTCGGCTGGGCAGGCGTCCACTCGGTGAAGCTGCAGTTCCAGTTGTCTGGCTCCAGGAACGGCATTGTTACTGGGGCTGGAGGGGCATTGATTTGAGCGGCAATGCAGGCGTCTTTCTCGGGTGACTATTTTGACGGAGTCACGGACATCTTTTTCTTGCAACTTTCGTCCAAATTGCGGTTAACAGATTGAAGAATTGTTTGACTGTAGTAGCATGGCAGGGGGGAAACGCTTGAAGGAACAGCACCTGTTCATACCACCGCTGCCATCAAATTGTAGCGGCCGAAGCTACGACTGTCGAGGTGCTTGTAGCCTCGCCGACATCAAGATGGTTTTAATCCTTTAGTTTCTAGTCTGGTTTTTACTTTTGCGGAAACAACACACATGTACTACTGGCCCAGTATGGGTAACAGAGTCATTTGTCCTAACTGTGGGCTAACTACACAACTAAAAAGGGAGGTATTCGCTGCCACCAGGTGGGTGTTGTTAATTGCAGCCGTGAGTTTAAATATTAAGTGGTTTTCTTAAATACTACAACTCTAGCAATTAATCTCACTAGCAGAAAAGCGGGCGTTTTACAAACTCTTGGTTTATGAAAATGCAAATAAATATAAACAATTAGATTTATTATCAACTAGTGTTCACAAGAAAAGGGCTTTTAAATTAAAGCACGGTGATTTTTACTATGGGAAAACTCAACAAGAATTTACAATTAAAATTCAACTCAAACTATACATGCGATGCAAAAATGACAATTTCGATTAGAAACTGTTTTTGGGACCTCGGGAACCCGTTACTACATGCAAACTGCGGGAATTACATGCAATAAATCTATTAAGTGCAAACCGCGGGAATTACACAAAATAGTCCAAGACTATGTTTCTTAAGTCCGACCTAAGATCAAATCTACAAATCTGTTAGATCCATATTATTTGGGTATCCACCATTGAAGTCGCGGCTTCAGCAAATAAGTCTTCCGTTCAGATTTAGTGTTTAGATTAAGTTAATTAATAATAAACACGGAAAATAAAGCTGGTGTTTAGGAAGGGACCGTGAACCCTGACGGTAACGGGGGTGGCGGACCAAGAATGCCGACTATGGCGTCACCTGCCATAATTCTCAAAGCCTAGGTTAGTTTTAAGTTTAGAACTAAAATTTAGAATGGGGTTTTCCGAAATTAAATTTTCTAAGTTAAGACTAGTCAATACGAACCACTACCTTTGCCCGGCATGGCAACATTCGCACGGGACATCTCCTTTACCGACTGGCGTAGCTGTTGAGTGTGTGCTAAGGATTGAGGGGGAGCTGGGGCTTTATACACAAACAGGGAGGATTCTCGCGACCAAACCGCGGACGCCGAGGAGAGCTACGGGGTTCTAATTGGTGGAGGACTTGGAGAACAATGGAAAAGTCGGCAGAGCAAAGGCTTTTTGCTTGGGAGGCTATTTGAAGGAACAACTATGGAACTTAGTGATAGAGATAGGCCAGTAGAGTTATATTCATTGTTCGGAACGTAAAAAGGCCTTTAATTATTATTGATTGTTTTCATAATGAACCACGATGTTATGCATCGCGACTATTGAAGGAAAGATTTCAATAAATTTGGTTTTTAATAGTAGGAAGCCAGGTTTTGCATTGGGAATTGGTAGCCAAGTCGACTTGTAAGGAACAACTAAGTTTGCCAAAAAAACGGGTCCGGTAAAATTCGTAAGTTTAAGTTGCCCTAAGCTCCGGTAGTAGTGATGGCATAAGATTACGTTAAAAGATTATTATAAAAATAAAAGTTTACAGTTACCAGCAAATGCTAAAACGCATTTTAAATAGTTTAACATTATTTGCAGCCGCAGATAATTGGTTTTTGGATTTCGGACATTTCTCAAATACATTCAAAATCATCACCTTAAATAAACTTAAGAAATATCAAAACAAAGTATCTGTACAATTAAACTGAGGTTAAGTACCTTCATAGAGGAAGCCCCTCCTATTAAATACTAAGCTAATGTCTTTAGCTTTATGCCTAAAGGGAAAATAGAAAGTAAATACAAGTTTTTACAAGTTGCGAAAAATGGCGTCTCGTGTGCTACGTGATTACGGCTTCGGTTTCGTGCATTTTTGAATATGCTGTAGAGTGACTTCTAGATGGAATTTTGATGTTCTGTTTCCGGCGGAATACAGGTAAAGTTCGTGGCTATTAAGAGCTTCCAAGTTAAGATGAATTGGTCCATTTTTAAGGGAGTTACAGGTGGTTCAAGTTTGGTGTTTTTACGGCCGCAGCGCCGAGAAAAAACGTTTTGTCGTTGCCGTAAACGAAATTTTACCCTCAGGTTTTTCATGGTTTGAGTTGAGGTCTCCTCTTAAATCGGGTGAAGGACTCGGCCTTCTTTACAGCAGTTGTGCAGAAGAAAGTATCAATTTACAGTGAAGACACTTGTGGTTGCTCTCAAATAAATAATGAACATGTTTCACTCACCGTCAGGTAAAGTCCGCACTAGCACAGGTGGTTCACTGAGGACACCATCTCCCATCCTCGTGTAAGCCAACACTTGAACTGAATACTGAATATACTTTTTTAGTTCTGTCAATGTCGTGGTGAATGTCCCATTGTTAGGAATGTCTTTGAACTTAAACGGGATGTTTTTTGCACCGTAGTACACCTGCCAAAAAGAAAACGTTTGTCTTAATTTTCTAATGAACTGCCGAAATTGTCAATTCACAAAGTAAACATGAACACTTACTAATGAACTGGTTGAGAACTTGACCTAATGTTCACACACTGACAATTATTTAGCCAAGCCAAAGAAAAGTAAAACCTGAAGCTATTGGTTTACTGCCAGAGGATTTTATCGGTATTTACCACGTTAATGAAATAAAAATGTATCAAAGACAAAAATCAGCCTTTTTTGGCTACATCGCTCATCGAAGCATCAGCATCGGTTTCATGCAGCAGATGTTAAAACATCGGATAACCACAATTTTTGTAAATCATTTTGTGACAGATGCACCTATTCGGTGCTGACTTTTTGGTCTACAGAAACTTTATATTTTTTAACGAAGTCCTCGTAATTATTTTTGACTCCATTTTTGACTCAGTTTCAGTTTACTTTACTCGTGAGATATCGGTATCAGATATCGGCCGATGCTTTTCCCACATTGGAATCTGACATCAGAATCGGCATTTAGCACATCGATGCATCCTTAGCCCTGTGCAAAACAAAATGAAGCCTGAAGGCAGTTCTTAAAGGGTAAACCAATGATTATTTAGGCACCCGCAAGTACCTATAAACCGAACACTTATAACACTGCCACTAATGTTTGTAACGGTCAAAGTTTTATACTTTTCGCCACATCAGGCAACTTGTAAACAATTTTCTGTATGTTAGTCATTGGCGAGATTTATTCCCACATCTTGTGAAGATGAACTCATCCTTTATCACATTCAGTCCCTCTGCACCCTCAACAGGCTCGCACATGCATGCATTCCACCTCTCTCTTTCCCCCCATCTCTCACTTTGTTCTGACGAGGCATACTGGGCCTAGTCACAAATAAAAGTAAGCACAAGCCTCTAAAAGTTTCTCACTGACAATCTGGGGTAATAGACACAAAGAGAAGAGAAAATCCTTACCAACTGACATCGCGAAAAGCTAATGAATTTCAGATGGGGAAAATTCACAAATGCATTTCGAACAGTTTTGGACGTTGCAACACTGAAATTGGAAAATCTATTGAAATCGTCCCTGCTACTATGGTGTGGAACATGAAGCCGGAAACAAAATTGCAATGGATTACATTCCAAGGGAATTCATGAGCAACCTGCCGACATTTGGCAGCTGAAAGCAGAAGCAAGTGAAATTTTTGAAACAATTTAGATCTTGCCTATTTAAAATTTGGCTCCATGAAAGAGGAGTGAATTGAATGGTGCTGCCGGTTTGGCTCCTCCATAAACGAGGAAGGACGCTCTCTCTAGGCTTGGAACCGACCACTCTGACCACTAGGCTATGCTTGCTAAGTTTTTGAAGTTACCAGGGATCTCTTTCAAATCTCACAGCACGCGTTGGGACTTTTCTGTTTGGTTGAATAGGCCATCCGGATGCAATGATGCGTAAGAGATACGCAAATATTACTAACCTTATAACCATCTAGTATGCCATTATGATGGATTTCTGGGACTTCTCCCCATCTGACAACTACGGTTGTCGATGAAGTTTCATTTGCCATCACGTTTTCTGGACCAGCACCAGGAACTAGGAAACATTAACATTTGGTACGTTAAAACTGATGCGGGTTAAAACCAACTCTTGAAATTTGCGTAACAATTATTTCTGCAACAATTAAAACAGATGGCCTAAAAGTTTGAGTACTAACCTGCTTCTCTTGTCCTTTCTACAGCAGGTGGACTAGGAGTACTGCTCCCGACATCATTGTATGCTTCAACAGATACTTCGTATTCAGTGTATTCTTGAAGATTTTCAATCACGAATGAATTGGCATTGTGGTTTTCAAGTAGAGAGGAAAGGACATGGCTGCTATTACTATGCTGTCTGTATGTGATGTTGTATCCACGAGGCATTCCATACCATTCAATCTGAGGGAGAGGCTGGAAACATAACATGAAAAGGTTAGTATACCAAGTGTACTAACATCGTACAAATTCAACAACCAAATCACAAGCTTGTGAGGTAATCAATATAAATGAAACTAGAAATTAGACCACGAGTAGTTGGAGTTCATACAGAAAACTTTCATTACGTCTGAAATTATTTTGTACAATTGTCAGAACTTTCCAGAATTAATGTTTTACTTATCACCAAACACAGAAGAAATAATAATTCTTAATTGAAAAAATAAATAAATAAGTGTTAAATAATAACAAATAAATAAGTAAATAAAGAAAGAAATACATAATTAATAGACACTTGCAAATTCTATATCTTGCAAATTTTGACAGCTTATACAAAAACATCTGTCTTCGTCAAGAACATAAATGTATTGTCCGCTCTCAATTCACATTCTTGCTGCTTGTTGCTTTCAAAAACGGTGTCTGCTTCAAAAATATAGATATACACATAGGATTGCAAGTGTATGTGTGAGATATTTGAGTAAATATATCTGAAGTTTTTGAAAAATTAGTGTGAATCGTGATCATTGTTTTCCTACTGATAATACTGACTTTCAAACTAACCGTACGTATTTTTCTATACATAGTTAATAAATGATAAACACCAGTTGCCAGTATTTTGTACATGATGAAATGTGATGAAATACGATGAAGTGAGTGGAAACCATAGTACAAATCAAAATATGCTTTATTGGACCCAGCCATACTGATTGCCCACGTTACTGATCACTGATTTACCCACGTCTTGCCTGGCAATCACATTAACGTAACTTTAATGTAATGTCTTACTAAAAAGCCATTGCAACCAATAACCGACCGATCAACAAGACAGCTGTTAGCTTACTTACGTTTCACAGCATACACAGTAATTATCCCAACATTTCCTCTTATAATGTTACATGGTTATACACAACTAAATAACCGAATTACGACAATTAACTAAACTTGACATTGAAACAAAAAACTAACGGAGAAAGAACGACTTCATCTGAAAGCAAATAGGGGAAACACCAAAAGACATAATTAATTTCAGTGGTAGATACCATTTCACCGTCTAAAACTACCCATAAACCTAACAGGCAGCGTTACCAATACAAAGTTATCGCCAAAATCAAATAATTTAATACAAGGAGAACTATGTTAAGGAAAATTGAAAATAAACCAACAGCGAAAATCATACACTAGAAATAACGTAGTTCAGTAAGCCACCTTTATGCATTTACGTTTCGTCGGAGTGGCATGACCCGGATTCGAACTGGCTACCCAGTTCGCCCCCAGATCACTTGCATAGCGCCTTAATCGCTATGGCCACATCCTCCACTGGCATAAAGATAACTCACTGAACCCATTATTATGGTCACAACCGTGACCAGGGCTCCATTCGAATGCCAGTGGGTAGCCAGTTCGAATCCGGGTCATGCCACTCCGACGAAACGTAAGTGCATAATGGTGGCTTACTGAACTACGTTATTTCTAGTGTACGATTTTCGCTGTTGGCTTATTTTCAATTTTCCTTAATATTATTTCCAGCGATTTATGTCTATTAGGAGAACTATGTAACACAACCAGTGGTTCTTTATCCAGCCATATTCTTTGTAAGCAGATTCGCTGGCATATCGACGCTTGGACAGAAGAATAGCCGAATACTGTTACTAGTAACCCCGAAGAAAGTTTACCTTGCGCAGATAATACATAGTGTGATTGCGTACTTCCACCATTACGTAACAGCTAAATCTATAGCAGGCCGACCTCGAAGCTGTATGTATAGATAATTGGAAAGGAGATCACAGATGGACTAAGCTCACTCAGCAATCCACGAAAACCATCCATAGTGGGTTTTGTTTGAAAGATCATGTCAGAAACTGGAAACAATTTTCAAAGAATGTACGAATTTAAAAGCTAGGTACTCATCAGCATATTACACATTTTCGACAGTGTTCACCACTTCAAGCCATCTGTCTTCTTCAGGCACACTACGTATTGTAAGCACTCGATGCTCGTAGTGTGAATTTAGCAGTCGGCATAACCTCTTATATTCATAGGGTTGAACATTCCTTGCGTTAGAGAATCGCTCACAGAAATAATTTTTCAACAGAGACTGGATGTGAGACCCAACGGGACTTGTTTGGTTCCCTATGTCATGGTGTCTTTCCATACAATGGGCTGCGATGCTATTCTCGTCAACTCTATTCCTGGTGTCAGCCACAAGTTGTTTCAATCTTGTTCGCACACCCTACCTTGTCTCTCCAATAAAACTGCATCACACCCACTGCAAGGAAGCCGATTACCTATTCCCCCCCCCCCCCAGGGGTTTGAAACAGAGTTTCACACAAATTCTACTTCACTGTTGATCTTTAGTTCCGCGAGTTAGCCAAGACGCCACGCCAGGACTTTGACCACTCTTCATGAGTTACGACTTAAGGTCTTTTTCGCTCTTCAGGTACGTAACAAACCCTTGGTTTTTCAGGAGTTTCTGTACCTTCTCACCGACACTTGTAAGGTATGTCAAGTTGTAAACCCCACCATCCTATGTCAACGTACGCTGCGATCGTCATCTTCATGGTTTAGAATCCCTCACGATCCAACAACATGTGAAAACCAACCTCAATTCCATGAACCCACAAGGCCCCTCAATCCCAACATCAAGTTCCTGTTAAGAAACAATTTCTGTAAGCGATTTGCCAATGCGTGGAACGATTGATCCTATGAATATAGGCTACACTGTCTGCTGCTAAATTGAAACTGTGCGAGCATCGATAATGTAGCCAAGAGTGCTTAGTACGTATAATAGGTAGTGTGCCTGAAGAAGACAAGCCAGCATGAAGTGTTGGACACTGTCGAAAATTTGCATGATGCTGACAAGTATCTATAGCTTTTGAAATTGTGCGTTCTTTTTAAACTGTTTCCAACAAAACTAGGAAAAAATTCCGTAAAAAATTACTGCACACTTTCACAATCAAGACAACAGCTTTGTCCTGCGAATTTTCGATAGCATGAGCTGCTATCTTCTTCGGGTCTCAATGATATAGCTCGGACTTTCTACATTTTCCACTCTAGTTCGACGTTGAACTGGAGTGGAAAATGTAGAAAGTCCGAGCTATATCCTTGAGGCCCGAAGAAGATAACAACTCAAGCTATAAAAATTTGCTGGACAAAGCTGTTGTCTTGATTGTGAAAGTGTGTGGCAATTTTTTCAGGAATTTTTTCCGAGTTTTGTTGACATAATGGCATGCCAAAGTACGAAAATGAACACTGTTTTTAAAAACTGTTTCCAGTTTCATAGAGTTATTTGAGCAGATCACAAATAGTGATTTCTGCTTCGCAGCTGAAATATGTTTTTGTTGTGGAAGTTATTGTATCTTACTGGACTACGCCACAAGGACGGATCCCTGATTAAAATACCACTCACACTCTTGCTAGCGGCGATCTGGTCCCACGACGAATCGCAGAAGCAATGTTGAGTGTCAATTTTGTACAATTGGTAATTAATCTTGCGGATTTTAGTCCTTTTAAATAGCGCCAAATCCTCTTGAGAGTAGTTAGATGAGACAATTTTGTATTAGCAGATTTCCCCGATAATTGTACAAAATATTGGGTCTTGTTTGGATTTCTATGAACGTCACTGCCCCTAACATTTCCAAATATGTGATTCTATCTACAGATATTGAATCAGTACAGTCAATACGAATCAGTAACTTCGAGAGGTTACTAGTTGAACGTGAAAACAATTTCGACATGTTTACGTAAAGATGTAAAAAACAATTGGTACATAGTATCCTCTTTAACACTGACAAGCTTCTCGTCGACAAAAAGGCAAAGGAATAACAAAGTGTCACCAACTATTTGGATGAAAACACATGGATCGTATTGATTTAACCAGGCGCAAATGGCGAACAATATCACTACGACGTTGGCATCAGTTACGTCGAAATTTACTTACGCCGTTTAGTGACTTGTCTAGAAGACAGACCAACGTCTCGCCACTCTTCCCAGACGTTTCGTAGCCTGGAGGCTGGGAAAGGTTGACAGTGTGGCTAACACGGGCAAATAAATAGGCCGTAACTGTGTCCGAATAACGCACGGTGCAGTGTAAAAGAACATACGTAGAGTAATCGCAGCAACTCTACTCGGCCAAGCTTTACTCAATTAATTCCTAGAGCAACCAGATTAATTTGTCCTGTTTAACCGCTTGGTTGTAAGAATGAGTTTTAGTAAATTAGATAATTTTTTTAAGAGCTAAGGTGCCACAAGACCATATGAGAACTTACCGTCCATCGGACCCTTAAAGCAGTAGCACTCATTGCTCGCACAGTGACGCTTCGTGGAGGATGTGAAGGAGGAGCTTGCAAAGTTGGAAATGATCGAGAAGGTTCACTGGGAGAACTAGCTCCAACGATGTTGTGGGCCACCAATCGCAAACGGTACTCCATGTGCGGAATCAGATTTTCAACAATGATGAGTGGAGTGTCTGGAGGAGCAGCTTCGTACACTATCACCCACGAACCATTGCGACCAATCTGCGCCTGCACTGTGTACTTGGTAATGGAGGTATTGCCATTAAATCCAGGAGAGAATTGAAGCAAAGCAGAAAATGCTTCCACTTTGGAGACTGACAGCTTAGTAGGAGCATGAGGAAGAACTGAAAACAATCACAATACCATCACTAACTGCAAGATAGGCTGGGCTTCACAGCTGCATTACTTGTAACCATAAAACACTGCAATGGAAAGAGTTTCACACCACTATTGCACGTTATGCAAATGTTCAAAGCTGTAGCTTTTATTATTTAGTAAAAATTGCAGTTACTTCTTAGACAAGCGGATGCAGTGACTGACTACCTAGTCGCAACCGGTCTTCAGTACACCTCTGCCATTTAAAAAAATGTTGAGGTGCACACCACTTATCACGCACTGCAACAGCAATTTTTATTATATAATCTAAAAGCAGTAACCATCACAACTGCCGGTTAAACATGTGTTAGATTTTAGGCCTATTTGAGATTTTAGGCGTAATCGTCAGCTTTTTGGCCTCATTTTAACCTGCCGTTTTAATTTCGTAAATAGCAGCTAACGGAGAATTCGGTTGACAGTAGACCTTTTCATTTCGGCAAAGAATTTCACCATTTTACTTTGAGTGATAGAAGCATAAATGCAAACAAACGATGCTCGAACTCAAAACAGTCAATACTCCTCAGTATCGTGAATTTTCGAAAGTTCAAGCATTTAAGCCGCCTGACAAGGATAGGAGGATTGGATGTGAATGTTTTCTACTTATTTCCAATATATGCCTTTCGAAAATTTGCGATGCTGAGCTAGACTGTTTGAATTTGCGCATCGTTTGTTTATAATTAACCCTATTCATTCGTTGCCGTGACAACGTTATTTTAGGTCCAATTTTCAGCTTATATGCCTAATTTTTTTACCTGCCAGTTTAATTTCTTTAAGTAGCAGCAAACACAGAACTTGGTTCGAGAGTAGGGCTATCCATTCATACAACACGGCGCAAGAATATTTTAAATGAAGTTCATGTGCGTCGTTAACAAAATCCTTTTGTTTTTATGGTTGCGTGCTATCCTGTAGTGGTTAAATGCGATGATCAAATGTTATTAAACTGAGTTACGTCGACAAAGCCTATTGGCTATAAGGAAGCAACGATATTCCAATTTACCGGTTTTTTTAAAGATTTATTTGGTCGCTGAATCTAATGGTGAAAACCGTTTCTCTCTATCTGACACCATTCCAGAGTTGAAAAGTTGTTGCTATAGTCTTCTCAGCCGTTTCGGCTGTACAGAAGTCATTCAACATTAAATGAATACGGAGCAGAAAAATACCAGCATTCGGGTCACGTCACTCAAATGAAAAGTAAGTTCATAAGACGGCGTATTGTACATTATTTCCAGTGAATGATTTTCGCTGATAGCTTATTCCAGATTTACCCTAAGTTTTTCCAGCATTCCTTTTTTAAAGCCCTATTTTAACAAGGAATCACAGTAAAATTCAAAGTTTTGTTCTTTTCTAAGCTAAATATTTCCTGGGCTTGTTGAACACCTATGTATATTTTAGGTGGGAACATTAGGCGACAGCCATTCCACTTTCTACTGATCTGCGGCAGAGACGTCTTCTTATGAAGTTATTTGAAAATATAAAGAGCATTGTGATTAGATAAAGGGCTTCCTAATTTACAATGGCCAGTCACTGACTTGACAAACGAACGCCCCTTGAGTTTATTTTATTGTTTTCAGACAATTATGTTTTAGGAGACTTTATTTTTCTATTCTGCATCTGGATCCAAATAAACTTTAAAGAGACATTAGATTCAATTTCATTTGAAACAACAGGGCAGCATGTATTGAGTAAGCATTTCAGTATTAAGTCATTGATGCACCACTGCTGTCCATGTTCAGTTGTAGTTATTTAGGGCGTGGTAGTTGCAGAACTATATTACATAGCAGTAATGATTTTTCATAACCGCATTCAGAAGAAAGAAGCATATACCACTCACCTGGAGGAACTCCTGATTGTATGGTGCTGATGCGAGATGGTCCAGGACCAATTTCAGTCCAAGCAAAGATGTCAAATGTGTACTGGGTGCTAGGCATCAAATCAGTGACCATAAGATCTGTTGTTGTTGCAGACAAATTTTTCACCATTAAGTTTTCAGGGACTTCTTTGATGAAATAGCGAAGTGTGTAGGCTGTAAAAAAGGGGGAAATTTAAACCAAAGATGCATTTCCTATTGTTGAAATGGCCGGCCAGATCTAGAAAAACGGCTGTAGAATTTAACACTTGATAAAATGAAAATTCTCCCAGAGAACTTTTTTCGCCAGGAGAATCCAAGTTCTCTGAGTAGAATCCGACGAAACTGTTGTTATTTTAGGAGCAGTGGCAACTGGATTTTGGTGTAAAGTAATATTTGAAGGAAAATTATGGTGAGACCATTTTTAACGTGCGTAAGACATAAAACGAATTTACTACAATCTCTACAAAACGTCTGGATAGGCTATTACAGCATTTGCGTGGCGCTAAGCATAATTTTTGTTTAAATTAGCGCCAGAGATCTAACTTCATTAAAAAAACAGCTCTAAATGAGCAAATAGGCCTCTATAATAAAAAGAGGCCAACACTAATTTGGCAAATTGGGCCTCTAAGAACAAATTTAAAAATTCTACCAGAAAACTTACCTAGTTTTTGTAGAATTGGAATTCTCTGAGTATCCGAACGTGCGGTTCTACCGTTGGGTTAACGTCATTTACCGCCGACCCCTGAAAAAATTTTAACCAATCCCAGCACCTCTTCTCACCTTCTCCTCGTCACTTCCGGTCCGTCTCTCATCACTTCCGCTCTCCCCGTTTCACCACTTTTGACAAAGGCCCACACCTTGCGCAAGGTAGGTGGGTGGGCTCCCACGGTAGAACCGCACGGTCGGATACTCAGAGAATTCCAATTCTCCTACAAAAACTAGGTAAGTTTTCTGGTAGAAGTTTTAAATTCTCCAGCGTATCCTCCCTAACGGTTGTACTGTTGGGTAGACTGGCGGTAAGCAAGTGTGCAAACAACGACCCACCCGAAGGTGGTATCACAAGCAACCTACCGCGGCAGCAAGTCCTGCCCAACTTCCACAACCTGTCCCTCCTACGACGAGAGGCACACCTGCCCGAAACACAGCCATCAGCATCCAGGCAACTCAACACACCACCACGGGGCTCGAAAGGAGCGGCAGGTCTAACGCAGTTTAGCGACGCACTGCATTAAAAGAGACCACCTAACCTTGTAGTCCGGATCGTGTCGGCTGACACGGACCTGCAAATCCCTTTCTACCTTACCGGCAGGTCAAGCGTCGCTCTCGGTGTAGACACAGGTCGAATTTGTACCGTGCCTTGAATGTCCTATTCGAACCACAAAACCTGGCTACCAGGAAATAGGGATCGACCGATACAGAAAAATACCGATCCGATACCGATTTTCCCCTCACACGCCGATCCGATACAGATCCGATACACCGATACAGATGTACCGATACCGATTTAAAAAAAAAGTCAATGTGTCAGAAAGTCAAACGCATACTTCATCATTATGAAACTGGTGTGCAAGAAAATTAAATTTCTAATTTTTTTTTCTCAGTGGTGGCAGATCCGTAAATGTACCTTCGACTGTAAAAAAAAAAACCCAGAGTACACTACAGATAGGCCTAATCCCAAGAAGCCCTGCCCTGATTCTGGCAATGCACACACGTTGAATTCACTAAGCTGCTGTGCAGATGATGTCATGGGATACAAGTGATGCTATGCAGGAAAGGTTTCTCACAAGCTAGGTGGAGTAGCCAGCGTGCACGGAAGTTGGTCGTATCGGCTAAAATATCGGTAAATAAACACAGATACAGATCCGATACCGATACACAAAAAATACCGATAATATCTGTAAATACCGATACCGATTTTAATATCGGTCTATCCCTACCAGGAAAACAATCTGGACCATGCCCATTCGTCGCACAGGGTAAGAGCATGCCCTGGAAGAGTACCAGCCTGAGCCCCTGGCCATCACCACAACACGGCACCCAACGGAGTGGTCCAAACCCGACGTATCACAACAAACCGCCAATCAACTGTCCATTTCCTGACCCAGGTTCTAGCAAAAAATCCCGGTCATCGCCCCGCCAATAACAGTTGTAACACAAACCAGATCCACCGGGCCACCTACCATGGCGACCAGCCACTCGCAGCAGCGTGCAGCCAAGGCCACGCCGAAGGCACGACCAGTAAGATCCATCCAACCGTACAAGCCGGACTCGCTCCCAGGCCACACCCAACTGAAAGACCAGCCCCTCGGCAATTCCATGTCCCAGGGGCCCCCCTGACCAACTTCACTCCGCACGGCCAGCACTCATACCAACGGCTACAGAGCCCTCTAACACTCAACGCAACGAAGCCTTCTCGCGTGCCGAAGGCTACTCAGCCATCGCGCACACCGACAAGCCGTGCGGGCCATTCCACCTACCAAAACCTGCATAGGCCAGCCGTAACCCCTAACGTCCGTCCAAGCCAACCTCAACACCAACGGTTCCAACGATCATACACACGTACAACGCCGCATAGGCCCTTCTCCAACAGCACCATCAAGGCGTGACTGGCCAAGGTTACATCAGAACGCCCTACAAGTTAAAGATGCCTACAAGGCCGCACAGATCAAAATACACCGCAAGGCCTCGCTAGGCCCAACCTGTACAGGACCTCTTACGTCCCACCGACAGTTCCACGCAGGCCTCCCAGGCCAAACCTTCTCCCAGTCTGCAAACTCGCACCTCGCAGCAAGCCTCCCAGGCCCAAAACCGTATCTCGAGGCAGGTCTTACCGGCTAAAAAACACCACAGCTCAAGGCAGCCCCTGCCACAAATCCACCTCACGGCAAGTCTCACACCAGGCCTCCATTCCACAGCCCTGTCACCCGGGCCAAACGCACCGCCCTACCATATAGGCCAAACTTGTATGCCAAGGATACACGGGCCAACCTGCATGACATGGCCTAATCTGCCAATTCCGACTTCAAGGTTCCACCTGTCCACTCAAACCGCTAGGCTGCACAGGTCAACTCACCGCGAGCCCCGCCAGGCCAGCTGTCATGTCAGGATCTAACCAGCCAACCGTCTCACCTCCAGGACGCACCGGCCAAAAAACACACCTCTAAGGCCTCACCAGTAATTAAAGTAGATATGCAATACTCAGAATAGGTTAATCAACCGACCATAAACTTAAAGATGCCCAACAGCACCGGCATATTGCTCTCCTAGGCCTAAACTGGCCCTCCTGGCTCCACAGACAAACTCCATACCCATCGCCTTTTCGTTCATTACGAAACTCCACTGGCCAAATTATCTCAAGGCCCATCCAGCAACATAGTGCCACGGCCAAAATCCTGATCGGCCCCATGGCCAAAATCTTGTATGGCTCTAAGGCCAACATCCCGAGGGTCTCAGGCCAACAAATTCTCGCAAGTCTCAATGCCCCAAAACTTTACCGAGCCCTAAAGCCGATAAGTCTCCAAGGTCATACGGCCAACCATTTGAGGCCGAACGGCCAACCATTCGAGGCCCCACGGCCAACCATTCGAGGCCCCACGGCCAACCATTCGAGGCCACACGACCAACCATTCGAGGCCCCACGACCAACCATTCGAGGCCCCACGGCCAACCATTCGAGGCCCCACGGCCAACCATTCGAGGCCCCACGGCCAACCATTCGAGGCCTAACGGCCTAAACTTCTCACGGTCCCACGGCCTAAGCTTCTCATGGCTTTAAGGTCTCAAATTTCTTACGGCTCTATGGCCTCAAATTTCTCACGGCTCTATGGCCGAAATTTCTCAAGGATCTATGGCCGAAATTCCTCACGGCTCTATGGCCGAAATTCCTCACGGCTCTATGGCCGAAATTC